>JANTPZ010142360.1:0-15190 GCA_025593235.1 Vachellia pachyceras
ATATAATCCTATAAGCTATGGAACGAATTAGTTCTGCCGTCGCTTTGATAGATATGGAGGAGCACAGGGACAAATATAAACAACCTGCGATACTGGTAACGAACGTGGTCATCCTTGTCACGACAGAAACAATATGTGTCAAGTCAACTCATATAGAATAAAGGGAAAATTAGAGTAAAAGATTTGGAATAAATGATATTTATTTTAAAATATCATAAAAGTTGTAATTATTTAGAATGATTGAAAATAAAAATATAAATTTTAAAACATTGAATTGTCCGTAACAAAACTTCTATAGTCTCCATGTATTCTCTATCACATTATATTTTTAAAACTAATATAAAATTTCAAATTTCATTAAATTAATAATTTTGTTAAATTTTTTTACAATTTCATAGATATACATGGGACAAAATTATATTTTTTTTCAGTTTTTTAAAGTTATATACTTTTTTAAAAATAACACATAATTTTACAAAAAATAAAATTATATAGTTTTATAAAATTAGATATATTTTCTAATTTATTATATAGTTTAATGAAAGAGTTGTATGAGTCTCTAAAAAAGAGAGGCTGAGTCTAGAATGTAAAATTAAAATTTAATCAATTTAAAATAATTCAAAAAAGATTTTATATGATTTATTCTTGTTTTATGAGAAATTTATGTGCGTTAAGAAATGCATATAAAGTTAATAAGATTTAAACAAATTAGATAATCTATTATATTATGAAAAGATATAAAATGAATCTAGCTTATTTTTTTATGAAAATATTTTAATTGATATAGATATTGATAATTTAAATCCAGCAGCATAGTGTTATGTTGATTAATTAAATAGTATATCGATTATATAAATGTGGAAATTGATGAAAAATAAAAATTAACAAAAAGAGACATGATCATGTCACATCTAAATTATAGTTAGTTTTAAATTTAAATGTAGTAGCTTGTGTAAAAGGTTTAGTTATGTAAAATTTAGCAATTTTAGATTTATGTTTTGAGGTGTGATTTTTTTAAGTAATTACAATTTTAATGGTTCTCTGTAATAAATATTACTTTTTATTTGTCCTTAATTTTAATTTCCCCTAAAATGAAAGATAGTGGGGCCCGAAACATACGATCGCCTTGATGTGCCAACGGCCAATGGTAATAATTATAAGCGGCTTGTGGCTAAGAAGTTTTTTTTTTTATACAAAAAAGTTTAGGTGGGTTCGGCACCGGTCCCCCACCAAGGTCAGGGCTGGCCTTGGTTAAGAAGTTTTTTTTGTGGTTAAGAAGTTTGAGTCAAGCCTCCCCATCCAAAGAATCTGGATCAGCCCAAACCATCAGGATCTCTACCCCAGTGGTCAGCCCAAGAGTGGCTGGTAGAGAGAAACTTAAGGCCAAACCATCAGTCAAATGATTTTTTTAAAAAAAATATTAAAGAAGTTAAATAAAAAAATATTTATTTATGTATATCATTAGATTATATATACATATACAAAATTACAAATCAAACAAATTAATTTAAAAAAATAATAAATATTTTATTAAATAATGTATTTTACTTCTTTAATCTCTCATTAAAATTAATTAGCTCTTTGTATCGAATAATGGAAGAGGTATTTGCAATCAACGCTATTCAATATTAATTTTTTTCTTAGGAAATATATCAAATACACCGATCCATGACTTGAAGAGGAAACCGCCGAGGTTACTTAAAAACTTATTCGTGAATGATGACAGTGGTAGAGATAGGACCAGATAGGTCGGTTTGGGAAAACGGTGGAGAAGTACTTTTACTATTTACGAGGTAAATGTGTGAAAGAGATTATCTCATTTTACGGAAAAACACTATTGAACATTCTTTTGGGGTGTTCAGAAGCTTTGCCAAACACCTCAAGTGACTACTGAGTGACAAGGACGTGTCAATGGGCTTCTTAGGCAACATGTGCCACCACGGACAAGCCGACCCTCACTTGTGTGCGTGTCAATATATGATAACCAGAGATATTCGCCTAGGTCTTGCCTCCCCTGTGGGTAATATTCTTGGGAACTTTCTGCCACCTTTAGAAAAATATTGTTCATCGCCTCGCAAACGGGGGGATCTGGTTACGTGCAACCAAATTTTGCATCGCTACAACACTTCCCCCCTCTCTCTCTCTCTCTGCGCTTCACAATGCTCGATGCAGTTCTGGAGGATCACTCTATTGTACACACCGTAATCAGAGTTCAATCCAGGTCAAGATTAGTTTCTTGCAGAGTGATGAGATCTTCAAAAGGAGGACCATTAAATCTTTCAACTGATGTCACCGATTCTTGAGCACGACATGGAGGTCCCCGGTTCAGATTCCATTGGAAAGTAGCCAGGATTTTACGAAGGATAGACATTATTTACATAATTTATTCGTATAAAATACATGGATTGAAATCGCGAGGCCTAAAATGAATAAGATCATGTGCACGAAACAGAAGCAAAATCATCATGTGCATATCAGGTATCTAAAAGGGAACTCATAAGGCAGAATTTGTACAAATTGAGAGAGGCGCTGGGTTTTTCTTTTCTCGAGGAAATTGATGGCTTCTTTCCCAAGTTCGCTTGGCAGCTGGAGGCAGATCCAATCCAGCAACGACTCCAAGTCTTTTGCAAAGTCCAGCAAATACCAACTCAGCAGTTTTGGGATCGCAAACTTGGATTTGGTTGTCGAAATTCCAATAGCTGCCTGTAAATACTCTCTCTTTGCCACTTCCAATTCCCTCTCAACCTCAGATGCCGAGTACACTCTCACCTTCATATCACACACATCATAAATCAGCAACGGCACAGACACTACATTCAAACCATGAAATTGCACAGACACTACATTCAAACCATGAAATTGACTAACTATTTAGTCATAAACTTACTGCCGGAGATGACCAAGTGCCACAGGAGAGTGCAAATGTGACTAGGGGCTCTGACAATTCCAGTCCAAATGTTCTCCTTGCTGTCATTTCGGGACTCTTGGCTCCCTTTGAAAGTGCCTGTTTGGTATTTGTCGGTAAGAAGCTTGTTGGGTCTTATAACATGCCTATGTGCATAGAAGCTAGAAATGGATTGGACAGGACTTACCAGTTTCCAGTGATAAGGAAGCCTCAGGATGCAATGTTCTATGGTGGTTGCGCTTAGCATATATCCCCCAACATTTATTGTTGCCTTAGTAACAAAAAAAACCATATCATATAAGTAATTGATTCTCCGGCGCAGTCGGGCCATATTATAGCAAAAAGAAAAAAGAAAAAATTCCCAACTGGTCCTTGTACCTTCCGCATTAGTGCAACCGCCTTTTCAGGACTCTCTGGGACGCCATTCTCTATGAATGCCTGAAGCAGAGGGGAACTTTTATCCTTTTAAACTCTATACTGTCACGGTATTAATAGATTAAGTAATAAGACAGTACAATGCATCATCTGAAATAAATTACTGTTGGAAAAGGATTTATTTAGATTTAGGTAATGCTCAAAGATATTGATAACTGATGTACCTAACTGACTTACATTCATCATACAGGAATTATAAATGTTGATCCAGAACGCAAGCTTCTCCTGATAGTTGAGTTTCTCCAAGCTGACAGAGGCAAGTTTCCGAAGAAGTCGTCTGCAAATTTTGGGAAATTTATAATTGACATGCATAACCAAAGCTTATGAAAAAAATGTGACTGGTAGTCTAGTTTGAATTGAACTAAGGCCACCAAAACGAAAAATAAAGTCTAGTTTGGATCGGACAAGACATACTTCAATCGACTCAGTAAAAACAGAGAATTTGCAGTTCTTTTTGGATCGAAAGATTTAGCTTCGATTGCGCATAATTGCTTGTAAGGACCAATGTCCCTCTGTCCAAACTCAGAACAGATACCATAAGGATCCCAAGATTCTGTTCCTCCAAGAGATTCTCGAGATTTCAGAATCCTTAAGGATGGTGTATCATCTGCAGCCCCGGTATTCTTCACTGAACTCATTCTCAAGAGGATGCTTGATAAACACTTGACAATATTTTCGGATATTGTATTCGGGGTTTCATCCCCGGCTGGTTTTTCATGTGCACTCGGGTTTCTCATTTCCACAATTGGCTCGTCGCTCAGCCTTACTTCTGGCTGCACAAATGGAAAGAGAAAACTCTTTTTTTTTACTTCAAAAATTTCCTTTAACCTATTCTTATCCATCCATGACTGAAAGTTACTTCTAAGAGTACCTGCCTCGTTGGAGGGCCTCTATGTTTCTGCACTGATGATCTATTGTGAATGGGAAGTTTTGTAATTGCAGCCTTTGTCGTTTGGCCTGGACATTTCGATTTATTGCTGCTCTTGGAAGAATTAGAACTGGATTGGTTTTTCTCTCCTTGTTTATCCTCTGGCCAGACAGTCAAGAAGCACAATCCAAGGGGATTACATTCTCTGAAACTGTACCTGAAGATATTTATGCTCTAAACAGAGGCAGTTTAAGCTGAGTCACTGAAACCAAATGCTCACCTGGAAGTGTTATAGCAAAATTCGTTGTTGTTTGGGAAAAAGACTTCAACTTGTCAGGCTTGACACTTCCAATTGAATCTGCATTGTTAGAATGAGCCGAACGCTCCATTATGCTTCTAGAAGATGACATGTACACAGCTTCCTCGTACATGTCCTGTCTCAAATCCACGACCTTCTCTTCAAGCCTTACGATTTCCTCTTCCAGAACAGCCACTTCAGCCTGCAGCGCTAGTATCTGTATATTTAAAGATTCCAATCAACACTCAAATTTCTGCCAAACTTCTTTCAATCTCAAGACTTGGCAAAATTCCCAGTTTAGTTATTGCTGTCATGCTTATAGACCAACAATAATGAGTTGTTTCTCTTCTAAAAGCTGCATTTGATTAATGTTCATAGCAGGACCAGACAAGAAATGAGCAATATAAAAGAAGAGATATTTACTGACGTAAGGGGGCAGGAAAGGAGGAAGACGAGGCAGAACTCCCAAAGGCCGTTTTAAAGCCCTCTCCAATGCCCTGCGGATATTCTCTTCATGCCTGAGCTTCTTCTTCAGCTTCTCAACCTGAACGAATGGCCGAGAATTCAGCACCATTATTATTGATGGAAGATAAGGAGAAGTAATACCCAGAAAAATAATCACAGAAGGAAAAAAAAGTGGATACATCTTGTTGCAGAGCCATTTTTCTATCTCTGCTCGATGCTTGTCCACCTTTAACTGCTCTTGCCGCCACCTCTCTCAAGCTTCCCCGCATCTCTGCCTTTTCATTCCACGGCAACGAAGTTAGGATCCATCAGTGCATTACAAAACACAAACAGCAAAGATTAGATAATGGAAACCAGAAAGATTTCAAAACTGGAGACTGGGTGACACGGTTGTCATTGTTTTCCTTCCTTCCTTCCACTTTAATTTGGGGCAGACATGCCCATAATCATATACATGAACAAATTATTTCCTTTTGAGAATTTATTGGATCTTACGGGAAGCTGTGGCCATCGAACACGGAGCCATATTTTGCAATTATTCATCTTATACGAAAATAATTTAATAGTCCAGAACTCTATCGAAGTCGACGCTGTTCTAACTAAAGGAACGAAATGCAGAATGAGCGAACTTACGATTACTTTTTCATGTGCGACTGGAGCTTTGGCAGGGCGAAGTTGTCTCCTGACTCTGGTATTCATGGCCTCCAATTCAATAATCTGCAGCGACCATTGAAACCCAGTCGTCAACTTGGTATGCAAGCAGCATTCATATGTAAGAGAACAAGTTATAGGAGAGTTGGGGAAGGTAGATAGTATAATACCCAGAAGCACAAGCGAAGGAGATGATGGAGGAGCAGGGGGTTGATTGAATCAATCCATCATTAATTGCTTGAATCAGAAGAAATAATATAACACAGGGAGGGTCAGACGGATAGAGATGGACAGAACTCAAAAAGACAATATGCGCATCCGATTTGCAAGCTCACGATACGACCGTACGCAACCGCGTAGTTGCATCTGGTTTTCGCAAGCACCCTTTTATTGTTGTTGTTGTTCTAAAAAAATAAAATTAAACTTAAATAATTAAAAATAAGATCCTCTATATTAAGTACCCTAAGCAAATAGGGAATGTTAGAAGGAAGGGGCGCTGACGGGCATTGCTTCTTCGATTGATGTATGATCCAACATTTACACAGGGAACTCAAAAATCTATTTAACAGTATTTTTCTGTAAAATAAAAAATTTTTTTTACATATTCATTTTGATTTACGTAAAAGTGCATCTCTACCAACTTCATGAATTACATTTAAAAAATAGGCGTTAGCCGGTCAGGTACGTACCATTCTTTTTTCGGCCACCTCTTCCTTATTTTTAATTGAGTTGCCATTGCTGGCAAAAAAAAAAAAAATTGAGTTGCCATTGAATATTCATTTAATACATTAGCGTGCCGTTGGCCCAAAAAAAAAAATACATTAATGTGCCTCTAATAAAAAAGAGAAGAATGATCAGACGGTTGACCGGGAAAGCAATATCCAAATTTAATGAATGGATCCAAGATTTCGTTTCTTTACTTGTAGTCATGAATCGTTTGGATGGTTTTTTGTCGGTGATTGTGTTAAATTAGATTCCAGGGGCTGTTCATGCTCTTGCTACGCAAAAGGCTGCACTAATCACACATGCTTATGCCGACTGAACCCTTTTATGTTTAGCCAAACTGAGCCATTCCCATGATTAGGATGTGTATAGCTTGATATGCCAATACACATGCTCACTTTTCTTCTTTTAAATGTAAACAGAGACGGGTGGATTAGGACCTGCCCAACCATTTGATTTCATGAACTGTATGCTGTTATATTATTTAAAATTTATGAGCAACATAACCTGTCACAATTTTTTATAACTGATAGGTGAAAGAGATTACAGTAGACATATAGAACCACAAGCCATGAACAGCTAGCAAGTGATGATCGTGATGGGTAAGCAATTTTATAATGCGTGTTTTGATCTACAAAAAATTATTTAAAAAAACTTATGGCTCTTCTTAAGGCTTGTTTGGGAACCAATTCTAGAACCTATGTTTGGTTTCAAAACCTAGGTTTTACCTCAAAACCGAGGTTTTGTCAAAGCAAACATTTTTTTCCCAAAAACTATTTTGGTTACAAAACCTCAGTTTGAAACCTAGGTTTTCTCTTTCCTACCTTTTCTTTCTCTCTTTCCTACCCACTTTTTTACCTCGGAATCCGTAAAAGCTAATAACTTCCCAAACATATCACTTTTCAAAACATGTTTTTTGCATCGGAATCTGTAAAAGCTATTTTCCAAATTTTAGGTTTTACCTCTAAATCTGTAAAAGCTATTTTCAACCTTACCTCCAAACAAGCTCTTAATCAGGGATTAACTAAACATCAATTCTGAGATTTCGCGGTCAATATCATTTTTGGTATTTATTCCCCCTTATATATCCTCTCCTTGATACCTCTAAAAAGACGATCTGCTATACGAGCTAGCTGTAAAAAATCGTAAGCATGCATGCATTTGCACTGAAGTAATAAAAGTTCTCCTTTTCACTGCAGCCAATGTTAATTTACCCGCAATGCTATTGATACAGCTCAAATGTAGTTACTCCGATCCATGCATGAAAGTGAAACTAAAGCAAAACATGGAAAGAATATTTGAGTAACCGTGGTTCAGTGGAGGCCAATATCTATATTCTATACTATAGAGCACCACGTACTGGGTAAAGGTTATATTGTGGGGTCAATGGGAAGCACAGTAAATATCGGCTTTGTGCTGGAAAAGCATACATCTCTTTCTGGACGATGAGCCAGTTGTCTCGTCTGTTTCAATACAGAAGACACTCAGCCCCACCATTATCACCCATCCACTTTTCGTCTTTTCTCATACGTTCACGGACCACTGCTTCTAAACGCGCTGAAATAATTCAGAATCTGGAAAATGAGGATTCTAAACTTTTAAACACCACCTCATTCTTATAGATAACATAACCTATGGATACCTCGCGGCAAATACAAAGTTCTGGCCTTCAAAATGGAAAGTCACTTGAAGAAAAATTGTCAAATGTCAGTAACCATACTTGTAGCATCAGGCTATTTGGTGCCAATAGGGTGAAGGTAGGCGGGCTCGCGGACAAAAACACTTTAGTTTCAGCTAGCTTCTTTGGTTGGTGCTTGGTGCTTCGGATTCCATCGCATATGTACAAGGACATGCTATACATTCCCTATTCATCCACACCAATTCCACGTAGAGAGAACCCTTTTGTTTAGCCTTTTTATAAATGCGTGGCTTTTCATTGTGGAGACTTTGTTCGATGATGGAGTGCAGTACATCCCTAATCATTGTCCTTACTCTTATCCAGATCAGATCACACTCTTTTACCCCCCCCCCCCCCCAAAAGAATTTTTTTTTATTACTATTATGACTTGAGTTATACATGGCCAACATGATTAAACTTCAATTGCACATCTTCCATTTCTTATGTACATTTACAGCAAAGCACAGCAAACTGATCATTTTGCATGGTCATGACCAATTAGCACGTGCTTGGCCAACCCTCTCTATTCAATCAGCACATATAATAGTAGAGTGACCACAGAAAATATTGCTCGCTCACTACACGTCTACACCTTCCATAAAGGTCACAAGGAAGGAGCGTGGGGCCCATGTTGGTGGTGCTACGTACATCTGGAAGCTGGTGGCTCTGCCGTATCCATGGGCATGGGTTTCTGGGCTCTCAGTCTCTCACTTTAGATACCCGTCATAAATAGGACTTTTGCTGCTGCTGCTGCTGGCAAAAGGTAAAAAGTAGCTCCATGCTGAGAAACCAGATGCTTTTGTCGTCTTATTTTTACATCGAGGTTGCAATAAGCTTCTCATTTCTGTCCTCTGACCCATCAGCTGTCAAAACTATGATTATTTGAAGAAATTAGCGGACTAAAGAAAATCATATCATACTAACTAAGGTCGTTGAGGTTTGTTTCCATATGTGGAGCTACCAATCGTATCCATATAGATATTGAGTGAACAACCAACTGGACCTTTGACATGGAGTTTGCCTTCGTACCTGAAAGACATGACAGATGCCCTATATAAACAATGTAGGATATGATGGAAGCTAGTGTAGGAGATTAAGACAGGTTACCTTCCGGGGCTGCTAAAGGCAAATCAAGGGAGAAGGGGGCCAGGAGAGACATGGAACCCAAAAGAGTGGACCTTCAAGTGAACAGTGGAATAGGGAGAGAAGTGAAAGGAGGAGATGGATCACAGGCTGTAAAATGAGACAGACCAACAAAATAGAAAGTAAAAGAGCTTTAATAACTAATTGCAAATGCTTGTCGACATGTATTTGGACTTATCTTGGGCTTTGCCACATCTGGCCTGGAAGCAACGGTGCTCTGTTTTGGCGCTCTCTACTTTACATTAAATAACGTATTAAAGCTGGGCAAGCAGGATCAGATTGTGGTAAGCGTGGCCGGGAATTGAATATGGCCTTGGGTATCAGATTTTTTTTTTTGAAAAGGGGACCATGAAGCAGATGCATGCCGTTATGATATGAATACACAAAAAATGATGCATATGTTACGTATCGGGTCTAGGCTAGGAGTGCTGCAGAGAAAGCTGACTTTGAATCAATCCAATTGGACCTGTTTGGAAACGCGGTGTAGGGATGCTTTTACGCAAGTCGAGATAAATATGTGAAGGAAATTATCTTATTTTGCGGAAAAACACTTTTGAACGTGCGTTTTACTTTTGAAAATGTTATTCCAAACAAACCCATTATGTATTTACGGTACTGTACAGGAGTAATACAAATATGGAAAAATCAGAGAAAAACATAGATACTAAAATCACTCCACTTACCTATTCGATATTTACTCCTGTTTATTTTCCTAGAATCTGCCTTAGTAATCTCTATTTACATAAATACATAATGTGTCTGTTTGGGGTTGTAGTAGAGAAGTATTTTTATGTAAGTCAAAGTAAATATATAAAGGAGATTATTTCATTTTATGGAAAAACACTATTGAACGTACGTTAGGCTTTTGAAAACGTTGTTTCAAACAAACCCAATGACTACAAGTCCTTCCGTTAATTGCTAGTGGGCCACAGCACAATTTAGCCTTTGGACCACAAGCAGATCCGAATATATAGAGGCCTTGCAATACTGCACGTGGCGGATGAGTAGGGGAAATATTTAAGCATAAACGAGGGCTTGGACTATGGATAATAGACTGGGCCGGCAGCTTATCTAATGGGCTTTTGGAGAGTGGAATGGATCAGAGAAGAGGTGGGAGTAAATGGACATGTGGAAAGGGCCTAGTGTATGAAGAATAAGAAAAACGCTCCATTGCTTATCGCCTCCTTGAATAGCATAAACGTATCAGTTGCTACGTTTATAAACTCAGGATATCCTAGAATGCCGAATTGTTTATACAAAAAAAAGTATCAGCTGCTCAAATATTCTGGGTTGACAAGTTAATTACAGCACAATCATTAAACTCTTGTTTTGCATTATGAGCGTCGGTGTGATGTGTGTCTACATCACAACATACAGTTTATGGATTTTTACACTGAAATTGATGTTTCCATCATGTGAATATGGTTCGTAAATTCAATACTACCTTCTCATTCACACGGATCTATGTGCTTGTTTGGTTTAGTGTTTGTAGGATTAAAATGCACGTTCCACAATGTTTTTCTACAAAATGAGATAATATCCTTCACATATTTATCTCGACTTACGTAAAAGTACTTTTCTTCTGCGTTCCTAAATAAGCCATGTATCCAACACGATAACAAAATGCCATTGGTGCTGTTTATATATTATATTGTCGGATTGGAAACTTCCCAACTTCCAATATTATTGTTGCTTTATATATATATATATATATATAAGAGAGCTCAAAGGCTCAAGTTACACTAAAGGGGAATTTAATCTCAAAATGTCGTCTAAACACAACGTCCAATTATGATATGGACATGAACTATAAACATTGCTTGAAGTTATACCCTCTATTGCAAGAGTGTCTGCTAAAAGATTCTGCTCCCTTGAAATAAACTTAATAATCAAATCCCACTCCTTCCCCGTGAACTCCTTCATTCCAGCACATAGTAGATCACCACCAGATCTTGATCCTTCTTCATTAAGTTGCTGGTAAGGATATATAGAACATTCATTTTGGAGACATCAGTGCTTAGGTCTTCTAATTAATTTGCTGATATGTAAGAGCCGCTTATTTTTGGGACTTGCGGGCAAGGAGTTGGTTAGATTGGTTTTACCATATCCTACTTTGATTTCTTTTCGTTGATAAATCGCATAGTGTTTGTTGAAACGACTCAGTGTGATTCATTATCACCGTTGCATCAACCGAGTGACGATATTAGGTTTGTTTGGATAACCCGTTTGGGCATCCAAAAGCCATTCCTACGCTTACCAAGATAACATTTCTCTCACATATTTATCTCTAAATCTGTGTCCGTTCTCCCAACGAACTTACCAAACAAGCCCATTATACATAAATACCACCAAGGCACCAACAAGTCCTTCTCTCGCCTTCCCTCTTTTATTTTTGCTGATGATCTCATAATTAACTTAGAGTTTTAATTATAAAAAAAAAAATAAGCCGTCCCTCGATGTATACCTTTAATTCTTCGTATTAGCTAGATGATCTCACATGGGTCACCTGCGCGCGCACACAAACATAGCTTATTGAAAAATAATCAATATCACATGTGGGGCTAAAATTTTATTATAAAATCTAAATTTTGTCTAAGTACTTATATTTTAAAATTTAGATTTTGAAAATGTTATTTTCTTATTAAATCGTACATTCTCTCTTAATATTTTATCTTTCATCTTTTTTCTTTCTTTCTTTTTGTATTTCCTACCTACTTTTTGATTAAAAATCTATAAAAGCTATTTTCACTGTGGGCTTGTTTGGCGGTGCGTATGGAAAAGTTAAATGCACGTTTAATAGTGTTTTTCTATAAAACGAGATAATGTCATTTACATGTTTATCTCGACTTTTGTAAAAACACTTCTTTACCGCATTCTCAAACGGTTACCATATCTTACCAAACTCAATAACATTTTCAAAACATAGGTTTTGTCTCAAAATCGGTTAAAGCTATTCTCCCGAAATCTATTTTTTAAAAACATTTTTTCCTTTAAATTCTGTAAAAATTATTCTCTATCGTACTTCTAAGCAAGTTCTAAATAAGGAAACTTTCCAATTGAATACAACTAAGCCTATGAATAAAGAAACCTTTTAACTCTAATATGACTCAAAATATTAAAAAAATAATAAAATAATGTCAGCTACTTAATTTATATCAAAGATATTAATGTGATATCAAATAATATCCTTGAGATCCCTAATTGACACTCATATGTCTAAAATAATATGCTAAAAAGATAAAATATTAATATATTCTAAAGGTCTTTAAGATGATTTAAAATGTTTAAAAGATACTTCAAATCTTCCTAAAAATCAACAAAATACAAAATAACACTTTTTAAATAATAAAATTATATAGAAAATAAAAATAAAATGACTTAATTGAAATCTCTTAAGAGTAATATTTTATCTATCTTCTTCCACTTACACTTCTGAATGTCAAACCATAGAATTGATATTACTGTAGTTTAGATTCCTGTCACTTGTCTTCTCCGGTGGACATTGGTACCCATTGTGCTATAAAAACTAAAAAGTGTGGCAGGAACAGGAGAGAATGTGCGGTCATCAGCTAGCTTTTAGTTGATTAAGCAAAAAAAAAAAGTGAGTGCACGTAGTAGCTTGAATCAAAGGCAACTAAATTTATTATTATCAATATGGCTGCTATATCACGATGAAATGTCGGCAATATTGAGCGGAAGAAATCATCCCATGACAAAGTAGCTAAAGGGATATACAGCTATGCTCATGCCATAGCATGCCGTAATGGAAGGAGAGATAATTTACAAGATATACGCATACACACAGTAAAGACAAACAAATACAGCAAACACAGACTACGTAAAGGTTGGACGATGGGACACACAACCATGCGGTGATCTGATGTGCCCAATACTCCTTAAAGCAATTAATTACATAACAATATAATTACCATGCATATATATAATTAACAATCATGCAGATATTTGCATGTATAAGCATCCCATGAATGGACAGCTTCACCTAGGGCTTTGGGGAAGGCTGGCCATGCCCGGCACCGGGACTGTGACCTGGATCCGTTGGTCGGAAATCATCGAGCCATGTCTGAAACCCGTCACTATCATTGGTCGTGGCTTCATCAGAAGCAACGGTGTTTTTGTAGGGCGTCATCATCACGTGTTCATTCTTCTCCTGTGGTTTCAGTGGCCTTCCTACGACACATAAAATTGCATGAGAAAACGTCAAGGCCAGAAGGAAAACCGCAACGCATGCAAGCTTCGAGTTGGCCATTATAATCCCAGGAGATTGATAATTAATATAACAAGGACTTAGTTTTGGAGGGAGGGCCTATGAAGAAGAAGAAGAGTGGGGAGGGTTGGTTGCAGAATCCTGAATTTGCGTGGGGTTATATATAGCTAAAGAGGGGTGACACAAGGGTAGTGCTGATTAGTTATTTTTCTAAATTACAATTAAAATGTGGGAAGAAAAACTTAAGGGAATGTTGAATGTAAACTAATCATGATGATGCTTCCCCCTCAAAAGATTCCATTTGGCGGGGTTGACAGGGGCAATGGTATCTTCTGCTTCCAGTATGTTGTTGATCAAATGTGTACAATTTAACCCTATTTCTGCATGTTCCATGCAACATATTTGGGTTGAGGGGATGGCTGGAACTTACTGATTCACCGAGATTCAATAATAGTGCGGTACAGCCCCGCACCCACTATACCACAGCCTCAGCCTGATAAGACGTTTATGGTACGAACGCAAATTCTGACTTTGGGGAGTATTTGGGTGGTAACTCTAGCTAGATTCCCAGCGCAAAGTTATTGGAAGTAACTATATACATCTATCATTCATTTTTCTTATACTTTACGTGTACGTATTACCAAAGATTTCAAGTGTCCAAGCTAGTTGGAAATGGATTTTAATTTGACCCCATTGATTCACTTGCTTGGTTGGATCGAAACATAGTGTGATTGTGATTCCATGTAGTGGGACTTGCTATGCCAACACTACAATTTGTCTACTTTAATTTTTCCATCACCCCCTCTCCCCACAGTTAATTAAACGAAATAATTACTACTGATGTTCAGTGAGCCTTTACTGTCATGTTTTTGCAAGTATCATCGGCCAGTACATATTTTTAACGGAGCGGCAATTGGACATCATATTAATGAGTTCTAACCATTGATTAGATTATCATTAAGTATTGAGATTGTTTTTGTAAATTAAACTTTTGAAATCAATGGTTTACGTCATGCAATTATGAGTGTTTCCACAACTATGGTGCCCTGTATTATTTTATTGCTAGTTTGATTGTTGGATTTGTTCAGGTGATCATATATGTTACGTTGGAGCAATATACCATATTTGCAACCTACTAATTTCTACCGTTGCATATTGACCAAATTGTATATCGTCGTTGAACCTAGGAATTCTGACGAAATGGGTGTCCTGCCCCATTCGGCTATACTAGTAATATTGGGTCGTATAGTAATCATGAAGAGAATCAGATGCAAGATTTGTGTGGTCTCTGACTCTCTTTTCGACAAAGAGCTTCCTTGTAGGACTCTAGAACTCTGAAGAGCAAGTTTTCCAGTTGAACACTTCAATTTGCGTGAGATAGTCCAACTCAAGCATATGTAGAAGTGGTTGATAATTCCAGCTAACCAGGTCCTTATCAATTACATAGAATTATGGATTATAAATTATAGTTACTTAAGCGGTTTTCCCAGTTCAAAGGTGAGCTGATTAAGGTTCCAAATCATGATCGATCATGGGAGCTTTGTGAACAAAGGACACACACGCGCGCGCGCGCGACAGTAGAACTCCGAATTAGGGCTGGTTTGGATGCTAGGTTTGAAACCTAGGTTTCACAGATTCTGAGGTAAAATCTAGGTTTTGAAATGTGATTTATGTTTGGGAAGTTATAGCTTTTACAGATTTCGAGGTAAAAAAGTAAGAAAAAGTGAGTATGAAAGAGGAAAGTAAGAAAGAGAAAGAGAGAAAAAGTAAGAAAGAGGAAAGTAAGAAAGAGTAGTAAA
>JANTPZ010142361.1:0-13014 GCA_025593235.1 Vachellia pachyceras
GTCCCCTTACCATATATATTTTGAAATTTTGAAATAATAAATAACGTTGGATAATAGATAATCTATAAATATATTATTGATTTAGTAATTGTTATTTTATTAATAATGGAATTTACTACTTATTTTTTGAAATTTTCAATAGTTTGATTGTGTCAATGTGTGATAATATTTATTTTTTTAATTTTTTATTTCTCGTCGGTCTGACCCACTAACCCTTAACCCTCCGCCTTGTCCGGTTCAGTCACCGGTTCGATTTTGATAACCTTGAAGAAAACAAAAATATACTTATAGCAAAGTATGTACTTTGCACTATTTTTAATGCAAAAATAATTACTACTTGTTTCTTTAATTACAATCTTGTTTATAAAAGAATTTTGTATCATATTGATTTAAATACTATTTATATAGTTAAATTCTGTATATTTTAATTAATTTATATTATTTTAATATCACCAGTTCGATCTTGAGTTGACCCCAATCTGACTCACTAACCTTTAAACCACTGTCTCGACTAATTCGTTATTCAGTCCGATTTTTTGAACATTGATATTACTACCATTAGAAAGATAAAATCATTTAAAAAACTTTTGTAGAGGAAGTTAATTGAAAATGAGTAGATTTAATTACCTAAATCATTCCAAAACAAACTCTAAATCTAAAATATTAGAAGACGGCTGATGCCATGTGAGGTATTTAAACAATACCCCCTTACGTGCTTATTTGCCTGACGCCTTTCTTTTCTTTCTTTTTTTGTTTTTCTATATCACTTGCCCTTTTAATCATTTTATATTTACATTTATATATAGTTACTTTTCTTGTTTCCCCTATATACACAAACACTCTGATAGGATCCTAAACTAGGAAGCACCTTGTGTAAACAGAGGACTAGTTGAGTCTGTTTTAATTTAATTAATTTGTATTATTGTTGAGTGTGTTAGCATGAAAGTAGGAGATCATGGGTCAATGTAGAGAGTAAGTTATGCAGTTATAAGTTAGTGGGGTTATGGTGGGAGTTAGAGGCAGTTGCATCTTTTCTTCTATAAATATCTAGGTTGTAATCAAGTTATGCATCGATGAATGAATATATGAATATTGTGTTCCTATCTGGAGATTCTCCTCTATCCTTGGCTTCTAACTTCTAGCATCAGCAAGATCCTTGCGGTGAGAGAGTGTAAGAGAATTGTAAGTTTTTCATATTTGGAACTTACCAATTTGGTATTAGAGCCCTTCGATCAATCATGGTGACCACACATTGTTCGGCCGACGATAATCCTGTAACTCTTGACCCATTGGCAGCCATCGCTACTAAACTTGACACATTGGATGAATTGCGCAAGAAGGTTACGGCACTATAGGTTCAATCGTGACAGCAAAAAGGAAAAAAAATTAAAGCACTGGGCGGATGACGTGGAGGAAAATGAAGGTTTCCATAGACCAAGACCTCCATATGCGAAGCTCGACTTCCCCAAATTCAGCGACGGCGACCCACGTGGGTGGGTGCTCAAAGCTGAAATTTTTTTTCGGTACTATGCGATATCGGAGGATGACCGGGTGGAGGTGGCGGTGATGTACCTAGAAGGCGACGCCCTGGACTTGTTCTCCTGGATCAACGTCAAGTGCACGTTGCTATACTGGGACGAACTGGTGCGAGCTCTCACTGAACACTTCGGCCCGCTGGAGTTTTTGAATCCTGATGAGCATCTGTGCAACATTCATCAAACGGGTAGCATCCAGGAATATCGCCAGGAATGGGCGCGCCACGTCGCAAGAGTGACCCACTGGCTGGAGCATTGTCTCCTTGGGGTCTTCTTGAATGGCCTCCGCGAAGACATCAGGTCAGAGGTCAGAATACACAAGCCTAGATCGGTTTATCATGCGTCCAGTCTAGCCTTGGAGTTTGAGAAGACGTTGATCCACCGTGGGCCCAAGCCCACTTCATATTCCAAATGGTCTGCTCCATGGGGTGCGTCGTCGCGAGCCCAAGCAGATGGAGACCGATCTGCCCCAATGGAGGACGCGACACAAGGCCAAGCTGCGTCTGCTGATTCTGCCTCCGGCTCTACATCCACGCTTCCACTCCCAAACATTCCATTTCAGTCGACTGCTCCTGCTGTGCCGAGGACACAAGCATGGGACGACACCAAACAGCAACGGCGAGATAAGGGCCTTTGCTACCGGTGTGGCACACCCTTTAGACCAGGCCACCGATGCTCTGGCTCATTCACGCTACTGGAAGTCGACGACATAGGCGGCCTTGCTCCAGCTTCGATCAACCCTATGGAAGACGCACCACCTTGAGGGCAAGGTGGTCTTCAGGGAGGAAGTAATGATAGGATCCTAAACTATGAAGCACCTTGCATAAACAGAGGACTAGTTGAGTCTATTTTAATTTAATTAATTTGTATTATTGTTGAGTGTGTTAGCATGAAAGTAGGAGATCATGGGTTAATGTAGAGAGTAAGTTATGCAATTATAAGTTAGTGAGGTTATGGTGGGGGTTAGAAGCAGTTGCATCTTTTCTTCTATAAATATCTAGGTTGTAATCAAGTTATTTTTCGATGAATGAATATGTGAATATTATGTTCCTATCTAGAGATTCTCCTCTATCCTTGGTTTCTAACTTGTGTAAGAGAATTGTAAGTTTTTTTGGAACTTACCACACTCTAAAGTGCCCTTTTCTTTTTTTCTCCTATAAACATTTACATCTTAACTCTTTAGAACATAAGTTTGTATTATTCAAATTGAACTTTTAAAACATTTAAATTGGTCTTTTGGAGTATGAATTTGTATTGCGTAAATTAGACTTGGCGTCGGTTAATGCCAAACATAATTATTTTTTAAAAAATCATCCAAGCCTTTGGACTTTGACTTGAGCTCGATCAATTCAGGCGGAATTTCATAAAATGGTATAAACAGGGAATCAGGACTTTCAGGCCCAACCCCATTGGCCCATCAGGGCGTAACCCTAACCAACGTAATATTTGCTTTCAATAAAATGATTTTGCAAGTGGGATGACTCATTCCTCCCGCATGGTTTCGTAAATGAAAATAATGGAATAACTCATCTTGCAATTGGGATGACCATTCCTGCAGGCATTCATTGCTAACACAAGAAATGCGCGCATAAACAATTCTTCACAATTGTCTGGAGCCCTTTAAAGGATAATCAGAGATGGTGGTACTATACAATTTGTAGGTACGTGATTTGATTATCTAGAATGACCCTTGCTCCTCCACAACCACCTTGACAAGTTGACAGTGATGGCAGCACTATACCATCCTTACGTGTACAGAACCGTTCGAATAACATACAAGTTAGCAACTAGAGTTACAAATGGTGATATTTTACAAAAATATATACATAAATATTGATCTAACTACGTTGTTGCTACAGTCAGCAGAATGATGCAGGTGCCTCTTCATGCTTACCCGTTCCCCACTACAGAACAACCCATCAAAGAACTCGACAGCTAACTCCTATCTCAAAAAATCATAAAAAAGGGAGGGGGCGGTAGAATGAAGAATTACCCAATATGGCAGACGCCAGCCAATTGGCACCTTCTGGATCTTAAAAACTACGACAGCCAATCCTACGTGAGGATTAGAAATCTGATTTCATCAGCTTTGATCGAGGTTTTATGTTAATATTTGCAAAGGGTTTGATCTGTTCTACATGAACATAATCCCTGGTCTTGAGAACCTGCAAACATGATCGAGATTAAATTAACCATAGTGTTGCATAATAGATAGAGCAGAAATAGACTGAACGTTTCACAACAAAGAAATAAAATTGTCTATGGAAAATTGGCAATCAAGCTTTATAAATTACATATTCCAGACAATATATTAACTTCCCAATCAAGAAAACATGAATATAGCATGAAAGTAATATAGCTGTATCCAAAATCATTCATGGTACACTTGTATTGAAAAGCCTCATTCCTATAACCAATGATAATGCTCCGTGCCTTTCAATTCGTTTTACCAACCTGACAGAGGAAAGCCTTGACAATAATACAGTGAATGTTACACATACATGCCTAAAGTAATTCACAAACATCCCTTAAAGAAAAAAAAGAGAAATATAAAATGCTAGTTAGAAGTAGAAATGGCTACCATACCACCGTTAGGGACAGTATTGGTGTGTTCATCACTAAGCCAAAAACATCTACCTGCTTGAGGTTGCTGTGGAATGATACCTTTTGAATCTATTTCTTTAAAGCACTGTTGGGAAGTAGACAGTATTTGGCAAAATCCTTATACTTCATTTATCCAGTAGGGCAAAATCAGAAAAATTATGGTCCTTGAAGATTTTGAATTGAATGGTAATGGTTCTGTACTTCTGTCTAGTATTAAAAAAAATAATTTTACCTCAGCTTTCAAGTACAGGCTCCAATTTTTTGCTTTCTTCTTACAAGAGGTAACTGACATTGCTACCACGCTAAGGCATTTTATTTATTTATTTATTTTTTTTCAAAAGTTTGGCAAAAACACCGCATATTTGTCAAAATGATTGTCTAAATAGCACCTACCCACTCTTAAGCTAGGCCAAACAAGAGATTGATGTCTCTATAAGCCAATTCAGAACCTGCAATCCCACATTCCCAAATCCTCAAGCAATTCAACAATTCTCATCTTTTAACCAGCAGCAGTAAGGTATCTTTTATCTGCATCTCTTCTACTTAGGCCTGGCATGCATACCCATCAAGCAATAGTGTTCCCTCTAATGACTACATTACAGCAGAAGAGGTTTAACATTTAAAAAACCTACCGACCCATCCTACTTTTTGAAACATTCAGAGTCACTAGATATCAAGAATATCAATCAGTCCAATCCAATACCATCCCACCCAAATCAAGCTTCAAACAAAAGTGACTCCAAACAGAGTAAGAACCCTCCAATAACAGCAAATGAACTTTGTATTCAAGCACTTCTACCAATGCAAAACTAATACGATTAGGATAATCTAAGAAAATACTTGGGTTTTTCCAGGGTTCAATGGTAGCTATATAGTGTTTGCAAAACGAAACAGTTTCAATTTTTGAATGCAGTTTGCAGACTAGTAACGATATGTGGAAATGAGTCATTAACATTAAAGAGATTGCATACGTTTTAACCAAACTCCTCAAGTTCTAATAAATTTAAAAACTTATATGTTGATGACAAAAGGAAGTCCCAAGAAAGTAAACATTAACACAAACTTGAGAACTGCAGAGAAATGTATTTGTCTGCCTATACTGCATATAATATAGAAGGGACCGGTTTAGCCACATATCTTGAGAATTGAGATACAGACCCTACAAATTCCCTTTAGCATATAGACTTCCACTTTCAACTATTATAAATCCTAAACAAAAAGAGATGTCAACATAGCGCCTTGAGTTAATCATATATATGTACTGCACTGAATTAAGTCACCTAAACCAATATTGATGAACATACCAGTGTTTCAAAAAACATCCTTGACGCTTCTTTCTGGGTTTTACCAGCTATTAGGTTATCAAGAGGTAGGTTCTTTCTTCCATGTACGTCTTCCTTATCGAACAAAGCCTGCAGATACTTGGCAACAGCTCTGTAGATAAAAGGATTAGTTGGCAAACAAACTAACATGCATGACTTCAGTTCTCATAAGAATGTTAGACCTCAAACAAGTTGATGGCGTAAGAATGTTCTATCTAAAACAATAGAGTAAGATTCAAAAGTAAAAAAATCCAGCAAGAAATAAGGATTATAAATTAATTAGCATAACTGAATGAAAAATCTAAGACTTAATAAAGAAAAAAACAAAAGAATTTAAATCTAGCAATATCAGGATAATCCCTCTCTTACAACACATCAGCACTACCCAATGCAATGCTAGAGGGTCAGTTTAAAAGAAACTACTTGAAACAGAAACGCAAGAGGCAATGAAGCATTACAGCATGATACACTTCAGCGTCTGAATTATTCATCCTTCAGGTAACAGGGCACCTTAGTTTTACTGAGATTATCTTAGTTTTGGTCAAAGTATTCTGAGCTAAACTAAATCGCGTAATCTGAACAAAATTGAGCGAAATACTAATAAATAATAAATAAATTAAAGAACATAACAAGAGTAAAAGAAACCAGTAAGCTAATAGACCCTGATGGGCTTTGAGTTTAAAATACAGCATATATTACATAACTAAAGGATCACGAAACCGCCATACATTGATGTCAGATATTTGGCAAATAGTCATGTTTTATTGCATAACAGGCAAAGAAAAAGCAGTTAGTTGCTGCATGTAGAAATCTTATATGAATGCTTCAAATATATGAACCTGGTTCGAGAAGACCATCCGCT
The DNA here is from genome assembly GCA_025593235.1 of Vachellia pachyceras. NCBI lineage: Eukaryota > Viridiplantae > Streptophyta > Magnoliopsida > Fabales > Fabaceae > Vachellia > Vachellia pachyceras. The sequence continues at coordinate 6,324 of JANTPZ010142361.1, forward strand.
GTTTTCTAGATGAGCCCCTTCATCACATGGAATGTAATCATCGTCATCTTGAACCATATCATCATCAACATTCAGAAACCCTGGAAACAGATTGAACAGGATGCATACCTATATCAGATAAACATACCCTAGCAGCAATACATGCCTCACACTCCACATAATGACTGCATCAACAATTCTGGAAGCTAAAATATGCATAGGTAGTAATGACACAAGGTCCCTGGAAGACATAATTTTTCTTTTCTTTTTAATTCTTCATATTGTAAGACTTCACCCTGCATCCTTCATTACTTGAACAGTGTCCTCCCATCTTAGTCGACAACAATGCAACCAAAATCAAATGCTAGATCATCAAAAGCATTTTAAATATCAACCTATATCTGAGTAGGGCTGATTTTTTTGCAGAGTCATCACAAGTTTGTATCGAGAAGAGAGAAAGCAATTGAGAAAATCATCATGATGCAAAGAAAACCCCAAAAGGAAAGAATAGATCATCACAACCACAAACTCTGGCAATAATAAAAAAGGAGCACCAATGGATTTCACTAACAGCGAAGAGGATATGGGTTTCATTTGTAATTGTATCATCATTCCAAAGTGGGAATGAGGACACCTCTGATATTTTTTATGAATGGGGATTCCTTATCTGTAGGAATCATGTCTTCTTGGGAATAGATATCAAAGTGGCCAAACACATGGACCAGATGAAATCCTTACAGGACTCCATTCCCTTCATATGGAATTCCAGGAGCTAAATGTCACCTTAATCTTCTTTGGTTAACTAGTAGATCAGGAGTTAGATGTCTGGGGAGGAACACCATTTGTGGATGCCTAGCAGCAAAGCATCGCTGACAAGAATTGAACCAATCAAGAACACTTTAGTTGACACCATTGCTTTGATTGCAGTAAACGGGTAGTATTTAATAGCTGGCTTCTTGAGGTAAGACGGCACAACTTCTAGCAGGTTTAGCTAATTATGTGAAGTGAATTTTGTCTCAACTTATATGAAAGTGCTTTTTTAATTAATCCTGGGTGTTTGACAAACACCCCTTCAATCTGCCAACTATGGTGTTATTGTATAAGGTAAATAATATCTCAAGGAAAAAAAACACCTAATGCAGAAAATTTTCTAGCAGGTAAATGAGCATTTCTTTACTTCTATAACAGGGCCGCTTTTCTAATGCTTAGCTCTCACTCTGCACTATGGTCCACAAATTATAAACTCTCATAGCACCCTTGCTCATTCATCAAAAGGAAAGCATGCCAATAAAATGAGCCTACACATATACTGCCTCAATGGACTGGAAAACTACTTATAGATACCTACATAAGCTACTGGCAACACACATATATCAGATGACTAAACAGTGCAAAAATGTAGAAACAGACCTGTATCCGCTGTAACTATGATGTTTTCCTGCACCACATGGAGAAAGAGCTTGGTTAGATATTCATCAAAATTTCAAATTAAAATACATAAAGTTTCATAAATACAGAACCCGAGTTCAGGGATCAACCACTCTAGAAAAGAAGTATAACAAATCAGACAATCAAACCACATGATATAAAATACGACAAATTATTATAAATTTAACAAAATGACACGATCAACACTATCTGTCTGCATAATTGTGTCTATTGTGGTCAAATCAAGGCATCCTCCTAAGAAGGTAGAGGAGAAGAACCAATGTACACTTCAGGTTTCATTTAAATATGGTCAACAGTATTTTATTACAAAACTTGCAATGGACACAGCAATTAAGAACAGTTATGAAAGGGGAGAGGAAGGAAAAAGAGGAAGAATCAGGAGGAAAAGGAAGTGAGTTGGGAGAGGGGAAAAGAATAAAACTGACAAAATAGTCCCAATGGTCCAAAATCTACATTAGTGCAGTAAGGGTTTTACATATAGAGACCATGGAATAACTCCTTGTAACTTCAAAAGCTAAAAGTTAAATCATTAATTTCTAATCCTAATATTGAATTAGGAATATTATTTCATATACATACCATTAATCCCTGATTTATGAGTAACTAATATATTTCCAAATCCTTTTAATTCTCCATTTTTCACTAATTAGAGACAATTGACCTCAACTTCAATGCTTCCGCAATAGAAAAATCCATCTTGAAAAGTCATGTAGAATGAACTTAAGGCCCTTCAATACATCCAGAATAACAAACTCAACTAGGTATAGCAGATTTATTCGCTGAATCTGAACTGACATTCTGCAACTTGAAGTTTGACTTCCGATTTCTGTTCAAAATCACGTTGATCTACATATCCTAAATCAATACCTAACTACTATGTTACCAACACATATGCAGTGATTTGTGTACTTGGTAGACTAATAGCATGCACAATTTCAACAAAATGGTGGTCAGCATTGTCCGTGAGCCCAATGCACTTCCTCAAAAATAATAAGACTAATCTATAGAGTTCTAATTCAGTGTAAATGCCAATCTCCACGTCCATTCATATCACTAAGAGTTTCCATAAGCTTTTCAACTGATTTGCAGCATTTCAGACAAGGAAAAAACAATGATAAAAATGTTGGAATATATTATGCGTATTGTGAAGTAAGTTATGTATATCATATGATGTATAAAAGGGGCACGTCTCATTCTTTGAAGTATCAGTGCAACACAGATGACATAATAAACATCAAAATATTTTGAGACAAATGAAGAACTTACATCATTTTGATCCACAGAAGGACTCTCAGCAGCTGAAATTTCTGGGTGCATCATACTCTGCTGGTCAGCTTCACGACAAACTGAATTTTCTTGATCAATTAGAGAAGTCTCTTTGGCATCCAAAAGAACAGCCACACCATGTAAATAATCTACTCCAGAATCTTCATTATAACTGCATCCAAGCCTTGAGTCCTTGTCTTCATACCCAAAACCAGAGGAAAGGATTTGCCCCTCATTTATGGCCCCTGGCAAGTTGTATCCACTTTCCTCTAGATGGATGTCTCTATTTAAGGAAGCTTGGTTATTAGTGTATTCATCCGTTCTTTCACATCCAGTAGCCAAGGATGGGTATAAATTGTTCACAGCTTCAGAACCATCGATTTGAACTTCTGTTCCAACATCAACTCTTTCTTCTGCAATTTGAGAGGCGCCTACTCCACTTCTATTGATTTTACTCTCTACAAGTTCATCCTCTAGAATAGGAAGTGGATGCAAATTCCGGGAAGATGATATACCCAGCATATCTGTATGCACAGAGCCATCCAAGTCATTGGTTTTCTCCATTCCAGACAATGAAGCCGCAAAATCATCAGGCATACAGTTGTTGCCAAAAACAGAATCAGTATGAGATGATGATTCAAACCCAGGGGCAATGGAGCAATTTTCAGAGTCAAAAAGCTCAATATTTTCTCTATCACCATTCATTTTGGCTGTCTGAATTTCGATCTCCTTCACTTGGGAAATAATATCTGTATTCCCGTGAATACAAATATCAAGAGATTCTGCATTAAATTCAGACTGATTGTTCTCAGACACAACACGTGTGCCAGTAGGTTGTCCTTCCACATCTTGGGCCACCACAGGTTCAATGTTATTTCCCACTCCATGAATTTCAGTAACATTTGTTCTTGAATAGGATACATTGTCATTTACTGCTTCTGAGAGAGAACTGTCTAAAGTGTGATCACAAACCTTAATTCCATGAAGATCAAATTTGTCATTTTGCAGAATTAACAAATCAGCTGACACACCTGAAAGATATACAGAAAATGACAGTTTGTAAGGCCCTAAATAGACAAGGCAAAGCAGAGAAATATCCAAACATAAAGTAATGATTCTGATGGAGATTTGGTAATATGGGATACCAAGTTCCACATTGAGTAGAATGGGATGATCAATAGGGTATTCAAATGGTTGGTTCTCCCATTCAATAGCTAGCTTTTGGGGTAGAGTTCCCATCCTATTTAGGTACCCATCAATTGGTATCAGGGCCAGGTTAGTGACCTATCCGAAAAGGGCTACCCATAGAGGGTTCTGACCAGCTAGAGACCTAGTGAAGTGCAGCCACTGAGACGTTGGCTTTCCATGGGGGGCCAATTGATGGTGACTTGTTAGTATGTGATACCAAATCCTACATTGAGTAGAATGTGAGGCTCAATGAGGTATTTAAGTGTATTAGTTTTCCCACCTCAATAGCTAGCTTTTGGAGTAGAGTTCCCTATCCTATTTAGGTACCCATTAGATTCACAACACCTATATGGTTTGATTCAATTTCAAGCAAGTCCCTTTTATGATAAAACAAGTATAGTGCCAAATTTTACATATAGTCCCTTACTTTACGCTTTAGAACTAACACACTTACTGATAGGATCCTAGGAATAGGGGGTTAGTTGTTTGACTAAGTCTTTATTTAATTATTTAATTAGTTATGTATTTATTCAATTATTAATTAATTATGTAATTGTTCAGTTATTTGGTCAGTTATGCATGTAAGAGTTAGTGGGGTTATGGAAGGAATTAGATAGAGTCAGTTACTACCCTTCCTATAAATATCCTAGTTGTATTCCAGATTAATCATCGATGAAATGAATGAATGAATATATGAATATTGCATTTCCTATTCTGGAGATTTTCCTCTATCCTTGGCTTCTAACTTCTAGCATCAGCAATATCCTTGCGGTGAGAGAGTGGAAGAGAATTGTAAGTTTTTCAGATCCTGGAACTTACCACTTACATTCATATGGTAGTTTTTGTTTTTAATTTTTTTAATCACTTATAGCAGTCTTTTATCATTTTAATTTTAGATTCTTTAATCTAATTTTCCTTTTGAAATCATCCAATCAATAAAATCAAAATTTGCAGGACCTTTTTCTGATCTACCTCATCATGTAGGTCCAGAAAAAGGTTCTAGATTATATCATGATGGGTTCAGGAGTAACTGGTCTAAGCTGAGTTACATGAAGTGTGTGAGGTGCATGATAAAGAGGGAGCATGTTGGTGGTAGCGAATATACACCGGTGGGTTAAAGTATGGGTTCAAGCAATGGGAAAGAGTGTGATTAAAAGCTACAATGATTACATGCTTATGGATTTTATAAAATTGACATTTCTATATACAAGCCACTTAACAAGGAGAGAAGGGCAACTAACAACCAATTGACTTTTCTCGTGTCATCGGATTTTTGTTTGTAGGGTTGTATATGTTTAAGGAAGCAGGAATGTTGGAACATACACCTGGAGGCCATAAGTACAAAAACACAAACATTTCTCACCTTTAAATATTGGTTCTTGAAAAATCTCATCCTCCATAAATTGTCTTTGAATCATTAATATTTCTTGGTGCGTGCAAGGAGCCTTCTTTCTTGTGCGACGTATGTCTTCAGTATTTGTCAGTTGTTTCCGTATTATACTAAAGAAATAAGCCAAGATTAATTAGTATTCTGCAGCAAGAGAAAAATAAAATGGTGCTCTATGAAGCAAGAGGAAAAAAATGGTGCTCTATCAAACTTCAATTGAGAGGGGAAAAAGACAAAACAAATAGCATATTTCATTCATCATCAGACAATTAATTCAGTTAAACGCATTGGGGGAAGTTACTGAGATTTCAATATGGACAACAATCTAGTGCCTTTTTCTTAGGGTGAAACAATCTAGCGCTTTTTCCATCAAATACAGAGCACATATTCTACATACCATGAACTAACACATCTTTCTCTTCATTAACCAAAAATAATCTTCAAATTAGGATCAGGTATGGCATATAAAACAAAGTGCAGTAAATATTCAAATTTGTGATATATATATATATATATATGTATATAAGCTATTTTCAAGGATGACCATCTAATACAAGTATTAAACAAGAGAGCTTCTAATTGCTATCCCTATCTGGCAGTGGGAAAACCATACAATCCTATGGTGACTTCCATGGTAGTCATAATGCTTGTATATTTAACTAGACTACTTTTTATAAGGCCTCTTTTTCATTCAACATACAATTTTTCAAGTGAGTTTCCTAGATTTACATGTGTAGGGGTTGCAGAACAATTAGTTCTTTAGTTTCATAGTACATACTCCTCTTTATATAGTCCATCCTTCATTGTAAGAAAACAATCTGCATCATTTACAAGCAATCAGCATATCTGAAGATTGATCCACATCTTTCTAGTTTCTAGGAATAGATGAGGTGAGACAGGACCTTTCTATGAGGATTGGCCTACATCAGGGATAATCTTTGAACCCATATTTGTTTAACCTAACTTTAGAACTTACAACTGAGCTTATACAAGAAAATATCCCCAAGTGCATGCTTTACTCATGATCTAATTCTTATGGTTGAGTCAAGAGAAAAGATTAACTCTAAACCTAAGTTATGGAGAAAGACCTTGGAATCAAATGGTTTTTGCTTGAATAGGAGTAATATAAAATATATGCATTGCAATTTTGATAAGAGACAAACTAGAAGTGGTTTAAAGGTTAACATGGGTGATCAAATCATTCAATAAGTTGCAAAATTTAGGTATTTGGGATCAACTAAACAAAAAGGTAATGAAATTGATGGATGTTGGAGAATGCCTACTTTATTGGGGTTTCTAGCATAATAGATAATTTAGTATTTATTAATTATGTATTCAGTTATTTAATTCAAAATTTGAATTATTGTTACCTAGGATATAGGGATTATTGTTACCTAAGATATAGGGATTATTGTTACCTAG
>JANTPZ010142362.1:0-11644 GCA_025593235.1 Vachellia pachyceras
CTTATACTTTTAACGAATTTTGGTTTTAGTTTATAAACCTAACATCGTTAATTAACGCCATTAAACATCTAAATCCTTATAAAATTATTGAGACCAAAATCAACATTCAAACAAATTTGGGGACAAAAAGTGATTCTTATCCAAGAAAAATTATCTCACAGGGAAGAAAGAAGATAAGAAAAGGAAGGAAGATGGATTATCACTGTGTCCAATTTAAGACGAATCCCAAATCTTTAAGATGATGTTACTTAGTAGGCTACAGTTCCAACCTAATTCAACCTAATTGATGTCTAACAACGTTGATTAGATAAGACAAAACCTAATGAAATTTATTGGATCTTCAAGAACACATATCGCCATAATTAATTTCTTAATGTCTGACATCAAGCACCTGATTCAACCTAATTAATGTCTGACATAATTTCTTAATTAAAAAATTTAAAAATGTGAGGCATAATTTTTTTTGTTAAAATAAAAAAATTTGTATACTCATGTCGCCATGATTTTCTCTGAATTGAATAATTTTCTTTTCCTTTTTTTCCCTTCTCTATAAGATAACTCCCATATTCTAGTTTGAAAAGGATATGTGACATGATTCGAAAAAAGTCTACATTCAACAATATTATTCCTACTTTTAATATAAAAACTTTTTACTACCTTACACAGATTAAAAAATAACCAAAAAGTAATTTCAAGAATTAGAATTATAAAAAAACAATTTTTTAAGACTGCCTTTCAATTACAATAAGCTTTGTATTAATGGTATTTAATACAAAAAAATTTTCTTTAGAACACAATTAATAAGGACATTCATAAAAAAAAATTAATGTAATCTTTTTTATGAAATGACTTATATTTAGCAGTATAGAACCCTTCTAATGTGTGACTTAGCTTATATTAAGAAGAAGAAGAAGGAGCATAACAAAATCACATAAATATAGTTGTAATCAAAATATTATAAATATATAATTAGTTGCATTTTTGGAGAATTTAACAACGAAATGCGTTGTGATCAATGTTAATGTCTTGAATTGGATTTTTTTCATGCTTTGATCTTAATGGCTTCACAATATTAATATTGGTAATAATAATTAATAGTTAATTAATCCTTTTTGTAACGATAACCAGTAAATCATTCGCTTGCCTCTAGAGATATTCTTACACCTTGTAGTAATCACCAAAAACTTTTTAGTTTATTGTTACATGCGTCGAATGGTTGGCTTGAATATTATGGTTGTCTTTTTTTTGGACATCTCTATGATCTTTAATTTCAAGGAGATTTAAAAATACGTTTAAATATTTAAATCTTAAAATATTTAAATAAGAATAGGATAACAATATCACAACATTTCAAACCATCAAATTTGATAAGTGTCAGTGTTCAACACTAAACTTACTTGCATTGAGTGGTTAGCTTGAATATTATAGTTATCTTTTTTTTTTTTAACGTATCTATGATCTTCAATCTCAAGGAATCTAACACACACAATTAGAAGGGATAAAATGATTTCAAATTAAACTAATAAGTCCAATCAATTTTTTTCAAATTTTTTTTTGGAAGAGTATTCGAATCTGATAAAATCATAAATGGGTTTTTGAATTAGGTGGAACTGATTAATCAAATGTAAAATAATAAGCCACAACCTTCCAAAATGCTTCGTATGCATGACTTTAAGTATGCACGATTTCCTTACGTTCACACTACGAAATTAATTTTTTTACATAAAATATTACATAAAAATTTTATTTTAGAGAGATCTTTTATTCAAAGAATTATTTTAATATATTGAAGGGGAAAAATATGGGAGCCAGCACTCCTCCAAAAAAAATTAGACTTTTTCTGGCACATTGAAAAAATTTAAATTATCTCATATCCATACTTATGACTTGTGAATAAGATGATTCCCCCATCTTATACACTACATCCGATCTTTATATAACATCGAGTTTGTAGCAATTTTTTTTACGCTACTAACTAAAATTTATATTAAAGATCAAAAATAATGTTAGAGAATTTTTTTTTTGAATATGACATGTTTCCATTTAAAGAGACATTAGTAGTTTATTTAAAATTTTGAGTATGATATTTATTTGTATCATCATTAGTTGTAGGTTAATCTCACTGCACTAATTACACAATGCTCCTATTCATTCTCTTCGTCTCTCTCTATAAATGTAAATAAAGGTTTTTTTATAATTAAATTATACTTTTTACATATTTATTACCTGACTTGTTTACCAACTTAATTTGGTTATATGTTCCTTATAAAAATCAGTGTTCTTCCTGTCTAAAATATAAATCACTTTTCAAGAACCTACTTGGAACTAAGAAAAAAGTATCTCTCCCTTTTTCTTAATATCCAATGTGTACTACCAATAAATAGGGGTAAATTGAAAAAAATGATACTTAACAATTCTCTAAGTGGCTTATATATTATGGAGCGAGAATTTAATTATATTTTGGATTAATGGGAGTATGTTTTATATTATTTTCTCATAAAAAGGATCAATTATATAAAATCAAAAATATTTAATTATATATGTAATTAAGGTTGGGGTTGTGGTTGTTTTGGAAAATTTGAGGAGTTAATAAAATATCAGTATTAAAAAAATTAGTCACTTGAAAAGGTTGAAGCAGCGTATTGGCGCTCCACTAGAATCCAAATGGACAAGAAGACCATTAGGCAAATTCTTTTTGCGTATAATTAATAACATTAATGTGCATGCAGAGAATTTGTGTGTGTATTATATTAATTTCTTCCCTTTAATTATCATAGGAAAAAGTAAAATAATTAAGTAAAGAAAAGTATTAATTATTAAAGAAAAATGGCCAGTGTCCCACATGCAATGATAAACATGTAAACAACTAATGAATTACTCACATATAACTGAACTGCATGTTTATTTATCCAAGGAAGGAATATTCTTCAGCCATAGAGGAAGGGAATCAAGTTTTCTATTATTTTATTTGACCTTAGCAGCTAAGGAACACTGATTAATTAAATTAAATTAATTAGATAAAAAGTTCTCAAAACATTTCAAACCATCAAATTTGATAAGTGTCAGCGCTTAACATTAAGATTACTTACGCCGAGTGATTGGCTTGAATATTATAGTTATCTTTTACTATTTTTTTGACGTCTCTATGATCTTCAATTTCAGTATGTCTTGAGTGCGCTGCGATTGAATTGACAATCGTTACATATGAAAACAACATATTTAAACATCTTTAAAAGTAATAATTTACAAATGGAAAAATTTACGTTGTGTCGATGGCGGTGAAATGACTGTGCCTGAAAACAAGGTTCGAACAAGGAGCACGCGTGGGTGAGGATAAATGGTCAGAGCAATAAAGTGAAGACGGTGCCAAAAAAAGGTTGAGTGAAAGTGAGAAAAGGATAAAGTAAAATCGGGTGCCCCTTTAGGCGCCCTATTTTAGAGATAGGGCACCTAAAGTTAAACTGGCGCCCTATCTCAAATTTGATAAGTGTCAGCGCTCAACACTAAACTTACTTGCGTCGAATGGTTGGCTTGAATATTATAATTATCTTTTTTATTTTTTTATGTCTCTATGATCTTCAATTTCAAGGAATCCAACACACAACTAAAATGATCTCAATTTAACTTTAGGCGCCCTATCTCAAATTTGATCCTATTTTAGAAATAGGGTACCTAAAGTTAAACTGGCGCCCTATCTCAAATTTGATAAGTGTCAGAGCTTAACACTAAACTTACTTACGCCGAGTGGTTGGCTTGAATATTATAATTATCATTTTTTTTATGTCTCTATGTCTTCAATTTCAAGGAATCCAACACACACAACTAGAAGGGATAAAATGATTTCAAATTAAACAATAAGTCCAATCAATTTTTTTCAAACTTTTTTTTGGAACTGATTAATCCAATGTAAAATAATAAGCCACAACCTTCCAAAATGCTTCGTATACATGACTTTCATCAGTATGCACGATTTCCTTACGTTCACACTACGAAATTATTTTTTTTAAATAAAATATTGCACCCCCTGGGAGATATTTAAAAAAATTATTTTGGAGAGATCTTTTATTCAAAGAATTATTTTAATATATTAAAGGGGAAAAATATGGGAGCCATCACTCCTCCTGAACCCCACTTAAGAGAGATCCCCATCCCCCCAAAAAAATAGACTTTTTCTGGCACATTGAAAAAATTCAAATCATATCATATCCATACTTATGACTTATGAATAAGATGATTCCCCCCTCTTATACACTACATTCGATCTTTATATAACATCTAGTTTTGCATCGAATTTATTTTTTACACTACCAACTAAAATTTATATTAAAGATCAAAGATAACGTTAGAATTTTTTTTTTTAAAATATGACATGTTTCCATTTAAAGAGACATTAGTAGTTTATTTAAAATTTTGAGTATGATATTTATTTGTATCATCATTAGTTGTAGGTTAATCTCACTGCATTAATTACTCAATGCTCCTATTCATTCTCTTAGTCTCTCTCCCTAAATAAGGTGTTTTTGAAAATTAAATTATACTTTTTACATATTTATTACCTGGCTTGTATAGCAACTTAATCTGATTATTTGTTCCTTGTAAAATTCGGTGTTCGTCCGGTTTAAAATATAAATCACTTTTCAAGCACCAATTTGGAGTTAAGAAAAAAAGTCTCTCGCTCTTTCTTAATATCCAATGTATACCACCAATAAATAGGGGTAAATTGAAAAATGATAGTTAATAATTCTCTAAGTCCCTTATATATTATGGGGCCATAATTTATTCTAGATGGTTCCTTATATTTTACATTAGTGGGAGTATGTATTATATTATTTTTCATAAAAAGATGAATTATATAAAATGAAAATATTTAATTATATTTGCAATAAAGGTTGGGTCGTAGTTGTTTTGGAAATTTTGAGGAGTTAATAAAATATCAGTATTAAAAAAGTATTATATTTAATTGTATGTATTATATTAATTTCTTCCCTTTAATTATCATATGAAAAATTAAAATAATTAAGTAAAGAGAAGTATTAATTATTAAAGAAAAATTGCCAGTGTCCCACATGCAATGATAAACATGTAAACAACTAATGAATTGCTCACATGTAACTGAACTGCATGTTTATTTATTCAAGGAAGGAATATTCTTCAGCCATTGAAGAAGGGAATAAAGTTTTCCATTATTTTATTTGACTTTAGCAGCTAAGGAACACTAATTAATTAAATTAAATTAATTAGATAAAAGTGTAGAGACCATTTGTTAAACTGCTTCACATTATAAAAAGATAAAAAAAATGAAAAACATTTAAATAAACCAAATGAAATCCAATGGCATTGCTCAAGCACGTTTGGTTAACATATCGACTTCATACACTACCAGAAAAATATCATTTAACGATAGAAAATCCGTTGCTAAATGGTCATTTTTAATCGTTAAAACGAGGGTTGCTAATATTTTTTGTCACTAAATGAAAATTTTCTGATGGAAAATAGCCATTTAGAGATGGATTTTTCCGTTGCTAAATGATATTTTTCTGGTAGTAATAATTCATTTTTCTATCAATGTGTTGAATATCAACCAACCAAACAAGTTTAAATATATTGGTTTAATTATAACACTTATTCTGAAATACTTATATATTTAATTAGATTACATATTATTTTAGTTGACTCTTATATTAAGAACTAAAGATAACATTTTTTAATTACACACATGCACACATTCCTGCTAGTACAAGCAAGGCTTCATTAGCGTGGTTAGCAATTAATTAATAAGAAAACAAAATCATAGAGAGGCAAAACTTTACAGCTCCTGAACTTTACAACAAAGTTTATATTACTCAATTATACATTAAAAAAACTGCAGAAAAAGCAAATGAAACACATTTATTTAATAGGCCATATACGTAGTTCTCTCTCCTAAAGCTTAAGTCATGGAGGGAAGTTTTCTCTTTCTTCTCTGGGAAGAAACATAAGTTTAAAAAAAAAAGGAAAAGATTGCTCTTATTATTAGTACAGGAGTCTAGAAAACGAAAAAAAAAAGGTTAATATAATTTTTAATTTCTCAAACTTGCATAAATTTTGGTTTTACCCCTCAAGTTTTAAACATATGATTGCAGTCCCTATAAATTCATGAGAATTTGGATATTCAACTTTGTTAATTATCGCTGTTAAATATAGAGAACAAAATCAAAAACTGTTAAAAGTATAAGATCAAAACTAGAATCTTTTAACCTCTATACTTTTGATTAATTTTAGTTTTGATCCCTATACTTTTAACGGATTTTGGTTTTGATCTTTAAACTTAACATCATTAATTAATGCCATTAAATGTTTAAATCCTTGTGAAATTATAGAGATCGAAACCAAAATTCATACAAATTTGGGGATAAAAAGTGATACTGGAACAAAAAGTGATATACTAAACCAAGGTAAAAAATATCTCACAAGGGGAAATGGCAGATTAGAAAAGGAAGGAATATGGATGATCACTGTGTCCAATTTAAGACAACCCCCAAATAGTCTTTAAGATGATGTTACTTATTAGGCTACAATTCCAACCTAACTCAACCTAATTAATGTCTAACAAAACCTAATGAAATTTATTGGATCTTCAAGGAAAAAAAGATATGAGTAGGTTTTGACATTATTTCTTAATTAAAAATTTTAAAATATGAGGCATTATTTTTTTTTCTTAAAAGAAAAAAATTTGTATGCTCATGTCACCATAATTTTCTCTGAATTGAATAATTTTCTTTTCCTTTTTTCCCTTCTCTTAAAGATAACTCCCATATCCCATTTTGAAAAGGATATAAGAAATAATTCGGAAAAAGTCTACATTCAACAATATTATTTCTACTTTTCATATAAAAACTTTTAACTACCTCACACAGATTAAAAATAACTAAAAAGTAATTTGAATAATTAGAATTATAAAAAAACAATTTTTTAAGACTACCTTCCAATTACAATAAGCTTTGTATTAATTATATTTAATACAACATTTTTTCTTTAGAACACAATTAATAAGGACATTCATAAAAAAATTAATGCTATTATCTTTTTATAAAATGACTTATATTTAGCATTATAGAACCCTTCTAATGTGTGACTTAGCTTATATTAAGAAGAAGAATGAGTATAACAATATTATATAGATATAGTTGTAATCAAACTATTATAAATATATAATTAGTTGCATTTTTGGAGAATTTAACAACGAAATGCACTGGTGATGAATATGATTGTCTGAACTGGATTTTTTTCCATGCTTTTGTTGATCTTAATGGCTTCGCAATATTAATATTAGTAATAACAATTAATAGTTAATTAATCCTTTTTGTAATTATAATTAGTTAATCATTCGCTCGCCTATAGAGATCTTACACTTCGTAGTAATCACCAAAAACTTTTATTAATGGAGATGGATTAGGATAACAATATTACAACATTTCAAACCACCTGTTAGCATTAAGCACTAAGCTTACAAAAGCCAAGTAGTTGGCTTGTGTATTATGGTTGTCTTTTTTATTTTGTGACTCTATGATCGTTAATTTTGAGGAGATTTGAAAATACATTGAAATATTTAAATTTTAAAATAATCAAATAGGATTGGGACAACAATATTACAATATTTCAAGCCACCGCATTTGACAAGGGTCGGCACTCAGCATTAAGCTTACAAATATCAAGTGGTTCGCTTGAATGTTATGGTTGTTTTTTTTTTGTTTTTTTTAGACATCTCTATGACCATTAATTTTAAGGAGATTTGAAAATACGTTTAAATATCTGAATCTTAAAATATTTAAATAGAATTAGGATAACAATATCACAACATTTCAAACCATCAAATTTGACAGGTGTCAGCATTCTGTACAAAGCTTACATGTACAAAGTGGATGAAGTTTGAATATGATGGTTGTCTTTTTTTTTTGGATGTCTTTATGATCATTTATTTCAAGGAGATTTGAAAATACGTTAAAATATTTGAATCTTAATCTATTTAAATAGGATTAGGATAACAATATCACAACATTTTAAACCATCAAATTTGATAAGTGTTAACACTCAGCACTAAACTTACATGTGCCTACGGTATTATAGTTATCTTTTTATTTTTTTTGGACGCCTCTATGATCTTTAATTTCAAGGAGATTTGAAAATATGTTTAAATATTTGAATCTTAAAATATTTAAATAGGATTAGGACAACAATATCACAACATTTCAAACCAAGAAGTTTGATAACTGTCAGCACTGAACCCTAAGCTTACATGTGCTGAGTGGTTTGGCTTAAATATTATGGTTGTCTTTTTTATTTTTTTAGACACCTCTATGATCTTCAATTTCAAGGAGATTTGAAAATACATTTAAATATTTGAATCTTAAAATATTCAAATAGGATTAGGAAAACAATATCACAACATTTCAAACCATTAAGTTTGATAATTGTTAGCACTGAACACTAAGCTTACATGTGCCGAGTAGTTGGCTTGAATATTATGGTTGTCTTTTTTATTTTTTTTTGATGTCTCTATGATCTTCAATTTCAAGGATATTTGATAGGTTTAAATATTTGAATCTTAAAATATTCAAATGGGATCAGGACAACAATATCTCAACATTTCAAACCATCAAATTTGATAAGTCTCAGCACTAAGCTTATATGTGTCGAGTGGTTGGCTTGAATATTATGGTTGTCTTTTTTAATTTTTTGGATGTCTTTATAAACTTCAATTTTAAAGAGATTTTAAAATATGTTTAAATATTTGAATCTTAAAATATTCAAATAGGATTAGGACAATAATATCACAACATTTCAAACCATCAAATTTGACAAGTGTCAGCACTCAGCACTAAGCTTTCATGTGCACTGGTTGGCTTGAATATTATCGTTATCTTTTTATTTTTCTGGAAGACTCTATGATCTTCAATTTCAAGGAGATTTGAAAATACGTTTAAATATTTGAACCTTAAAATATTCAAATAGGATTTGGAGAACAATATCAGAACATTTCAAACCATTAAGTTTGATAACTGTTAGCACTGAACACTAAGCTTACATGTGCCGAGTGGTTGGCTTAAATATTATGGTTGTCTTTTTTATTTTTTTGGACGTCTCTATGATCTTCAATTTTAAGGAGATTTGAAAATAGGTTAAATATTTGAATCTTAAAATATTCAAATGGGATCAGGACAACAATATTACAACATTTCAAACCATAAAATTTGATAAGTGTTAGCACTAAGCTTATATGTGTCGAGTGGTTGGCTTGAATTCGTCTTTTTTTTTTTTTTTTTTGATGTCCCTATAAACTTCAATTTTAAGGAGATTTGAAAATATGTTTAAATATTTGAATCTTAAAATATTCAAATAGGATTAGAACAATAATATCACAACATTTCAAACCATTAAATTTGATAACTGTCAGCACTCAGCACTATACTTACATGTGCCGAGTGGTTGGCTTGAATATTAGTATTATCTTTTTTATTTTTTTTGGACGTATCTATGATCTCCAATTTCAAGGAGATTTGAAAATACATTTAAATATTTAAATATTCAAATATTCAAATAGGATTATGACAACAATATCACAATATTTCAAACCATCAAATTTGATAAGTGTGAGCACTAAGCTTACTTGTGCCGAGTGGTTGGTTTGAATATTATAGTTATCTTTTTTTTAAAAAAAATTTTGGGGTTCTATGAACGTTAATTTCAAGGAGATTTAAAATATGTTTAAATATTAAAATATTCAAATATGATTAAAGCAACTATATTAAAACCTATCAAATTTGACAGTGTGGGCAAGCAACACTAAACTTTACAAGTGCCAAGTGACGCTTGAATATCATGGTTGTCCTTTTTATTTATTTTTCTGGGCTCTGTGATCGTTCATTTCGAGGAGATTTGAAAATATATTTAAGTATTTAAATTTTAAAATATTAAAATAGGATTAGGACAATAATATTAAAGCATTTCAGACCATCAAAGTTGACAAGTGTGAACGCTTAGCATTAAGCATACAAATGCAAGTGGTTGCTTGAATATTATGGTTGTCTTTTTTTATTTTTTTTGAGTGTCTCTATGATCATTAATTTCGAGCAGATTTAAAAATAAGTTTAAATGTTTGAATCTTGAAATATTCAAATAGAATTAAATGAACCAAAAAAGTATAATAAGTCTCAAATAATAAAATCACCATTAAATTTACAAGATTTACCATCAGATTTTAAGAAAATATATTATTATGACAAAGAGAAAAATATTTCCAAATATTAAAATTTTAATTTTTTTGTCACGAAAATCTTTATAATTTAAAGCAAAGTTTTTCTTAAATTTGATGTCACAAGTCTCTACCTATTAATTATAAATAACTTATCTATTTTCTTGATTCTACATATTAGTTAAAAAAAGAGCTTATATTTAAGATAAGAAGGAGCATTATCTAAATATAAAAATGTATACACATACACACACCTTGTTTTGTTTCATATTTCAAGCATTATATCTCATCGTTTTATCATTATCTATTAATAAGATGAATTTAGGACTCTATATATAGTGCAATGTTCTGAGATGAATTGACAAATGAATGAAAATTTATGGGATAAATTGAAGAATTAAGTGGGAAGGTAGAACTTATATTCTTTCCAATTCCTGGAAGTTATAGTATAATTGGAAAAATTAAAATTAAAAAATATCAATATTTTATCAAAAGTACAAATGAATTAAAAGAAACAATAAGTACCATTAATTTCTCACAATATTCACTGCTGCATTTCTGATATTTGATATTCCATTCTAGGTACATTTCTTCCCCTTTACCTAGACGTTATATAGTTTAATTATTATTAGTGCGAATATCGATTATATATTAATAATATATTGATTATGTATCAATAAAATTTTTGAATAAGATATTGAACTTAAGTAACTCTTGGATATATTTACTAATTAGGTTTTCTTTTATATGCTTTTTGATTCAAAAGTTGAAGATACAAGAGTGAATAAACAAATCTTAGGCAGTAAATAGAACGGAACCCCGTTTTGACCCCCAAAACCCATTCTCACGCAAGCCGAGACAAAATTCCTCTCACATAAAGTACCTAGGAATCTGTGTCCGTTTTCTCAACGGGTTTCCAAACGAAGCCAATATCATTTCTTTATTTATCCTTTAAAGAATCAAAATTCTATGTAATTAATACTCCATCTTAAAATTAATCATTTGCATTGGAAATAAGCTACAAATATTGATAAAGACATTTCCTTTATAAGTGTAATCAATAGGGTAATTTACGAATAATTCTAAATTTTAAAAACAGTAAATTGAGATATCAATATATCTATAAAAAGTCATCCACCGAGCCGATCACTGTTTCCCGGCTTCATTGTGGCTTCAGACAGTAAACACTGTTCATAAGGTTTTTTATGTATTGTTTATTCCTCCTCTGGCTGCGTGCTGTTGGCGTAACCTTCTCACAAGCGTACAACGAGCAAGCGTGGTCCCACCCCATAACCTTCACTTTTCTCTATGCATTACAGTATTGGGTTACAGTTCACTCATGAAGAGCAAATTCAAATTTTAAAACTCCCGCTCTATTCGCACTGCCTAGGACGCTCCTTTTTTTTCAGAGGG
>JANTPZ010142363.1:0-15413 GCA_025593235.1 Vachellia pachyceras
AATTGATTCATATTTTAAATTTTCGAATTTTCTGTAAAGAAAATTAGTCTGCATTAGTTTCAACTTTTTATTAGTCATTTTATATCCTATGCTTTCAATATAAAAAATAGTTAAAGAAGTTTAAACATAAAGGACAAGCCTAGAAAATATCTAAATGATTACTGAAAAAATAATTAAAAAACTAGTAGTTATAGATATGAAAATAAATATGAAGGAAAAAAACTGATGTAAACATTAATTGATCTGCAACCCTCCTTGAAAGACTTTTATGGATTTAACAATGAGATTAAAATTGCACTAGTTAAAATGTGAGCATAAACCAATATATGTTAGATTTAACATAAATGAACTAATTCCTCACATGGTGAACAAAGCTTAAATTCACGTCGGGAAATGTGATCATATCTAGTTTCTATCAGTGTCTTAAACAATATTACATCCTTAGAAAAAATAAGCATAGAATTGCTCCTTAAAAAAATACACCAAGGGTAAAATTGCACCATACATTACTTAAGATAGTAAATGCAACCACAAAAATGCTTCAAGGGTTAGATTAAGTAGGTAACCTAACCCTTTTAAATACAAAAAAAGGGAAAAAAATATCCTCATTAATTTATGTATATACTACCTCCACTCCTAAATATAGGAGTATTTTACAACATTCATGAACAACGATGGCTCCGATCAGAGCTAGCTTATTAAAGTTTATTCAAGTGAAATCTCCGTACTATTTATGTGCTGTACATTGTATTTCCCTATTGGTTCAAGTTTTTCCATGAATAAACAGACTGGTAATAACAGGCAAACTCAAGCAGAACTATCAGACAAACAGGAGCGCCAAACAAAACATCAGTGGGATAACCAATAGATGCTTTCCTCCATAAAGGAATATTAATTGCATTCTACATACAAAATATATATGTGACATGAAACAATTGCATTCTACATACAAAATATATATGTGACATGAAACAACCATGTAGAAATAACATATATGACGAATTGTCCAAGAATTACTAGCTTTGGTAGACATTAAGGATCATTTACAATAGGCCACATGACACGAAATTAGTAGCAATAACCATTTCAAATCTCAAGGGAAATGATAGGTTGGGTATTCATTCAGTCAGGTAAAATAAAGATAGTTGAATAACTGTCTTACGGTTCAATTAGTCCCTTGAAAACTATCACCCTCATTGCATATGCTTGTCAATCTTCATCATCAGAGCTAGCTTCATCACTGCTATAATCACTACTATCACTCCCTCCCAGATCCAAATTCACAGGCTGCACCTGAATAACTTCCGGAGGCTTGAGTAGAGGAACATGTGGGCGTACTTGCTGTTCATTGAACACCGGTACATTAAGGGAGTCCATTGGTGGCAATGGCACGGGATCCCCGGGTTTCCAGCCAGGTGGGGGCTTAATTGGCAAATCAACAGGCAATTCCACAGGCATTCCAGGCTTCCAGCCAGTTGGAACAATAAAATTTGGAGGAAGAAGTCCTTCAATTGCACTCAAATTGGTAAGCGGATTCGCTTCCACAGGCTGATGAGGTGGAGGCTCAATGATAGGCTCAATTGTTTTCTCCTTAGTTTCAACCACTTTAGGCAATCCAATGTCGAGGTCAGCAAAATTATACAATTGTGATGCACGCATTTGCTCTTCTTGAGGTGCCGGGGGAAGTGCACCACGAAGAGGAGTTTGCCCAGCTCCAAATTCTGGTGAGGCAAAAGTTGTATAACTTATCTTATGGGCATAGGATAGTATATCAGATAGCTTTAGCTGAGATGAGACAGTCGTTGAGTTCAAAGAATCTTCATTGCCCTGTCCTGATTTCAATCTCTTAGGTCGGCGATAATCAGAATAGTCATCAACAAGAATGTCAAGAACCCGCTCAGCATCTTTGAGTTTGTTGGCAAATGCAAGCATCCCTTCATCTTTGATGCGAATTTCTCGAGCAACCTTCTGCTTAGCATCTTGTAGATCCAGAATTTCTTGGAGCTCTGCAACGGCTTCAAAGATTTGGGTTTGAAGAGATGTGAAAAGTGAAAGAATTTCCTTGGTGGATGAAGGAGAAGACTCTAAAGAGGTTGAAGACTGTGGTGGGGCTTGTGAAGAAAGGAAAGTCGGGAGGGATCCACGGAAGGCAGTGACCCAAAGGGATCTATTGGGAGATACTTCAAAGAGCTTAGAACCCAAAGAAGCCATTTGGAGAAGAAGAGCTTGAGCTCTAGGGAGAGGAGGGAGAAGAGAGAGGAGTGCAGGGGAAGGAGCATTGGGGGTGTGTTGATGGTGCTGGGACTGGGTTGGAGGAAGCTTGGGAGGTGTAGGGTTTTGAATGGAGGGTGAATTAGGATTTGTGAGGCCAAGTCGTGCTGGGGATTGCACAATTGGGTGTTGAAGCATCTTAAATCAACGTATCTACAAAACAAGATTTGGGTCAAGCTTTTTATTAGATTCCATTTGACCTTGACCTAGAAATCCCACAAAAGCAACCACAAATGAGTAAAAGCAAATGAGACAGGCGGAATGCAAATACAAAATGACTTCAAAACATCTTATCAACACATCCTACCAGGAAAATAAACAGATTAAAAATGCAAGTACAAGGTTAATTAATGAGGTAAAACTAGCAACTAGACTTTTCTTTTGCGAATGGAAAATCCAATCTGCACATGCATATTAGGATACAAAAAACCTTTCATGTTGAGGTTAACATATTTGTTTATATAGTTGCTGCACATTATCTTGAATGTTTGGGTTGCAACTTTCTTATGAATCATTTAAAATCATGAATACTGTTAAGAAAGTTGCAACACAAACATTTAAGACAATGTGCAGCAATAATATAAACAAATATGTTAACCTCAACATGGAATGTTTTTTGTATTCCTAATATCTAGTGCAGATTGGATTTGCTGTTGGCAAAAACCAAAAAAATAAAAACTCTAATTGCTAGTTCTACCTTATTAATTAACCTTGTACTTGCAATTTTCATTTGTTTATTTTCTTGGCAGGATGCGTTGATACAATGTTTTGAAGTCATTTTGTTTTAACCTTGTACCCGCATGACCATTGGAGAAAATTTTTGATAGAAGCAGAGCTATTTTTTTAAGCAGAAAAACCGAAAAGCAAACTAAATTTGTTTCAGGAAGCAAACTAACAGGTTAAGTAAATTTTTCAGTGTAGTTCTTATAACAGAAAGCAAGCTAGGTGTAAAAGCAAACTACATTCCTTATAACAGGTTATGCAAACTAAATTTTTCAGTGTAGTTCTAATACGTAAATTTGTTGAAGGTTATGCAAACTAACTTCGTTGTGGCATTTCTTATAACAAGGAGGAAACTCAAAAATTATAGCACAAGAGGGGTAATTTTTACAGGAAGCATTTCTTGTAACAGGGTCAGGAAGCAAACTAAATTCGTTATGGCATATCTTTACTTCTTTTTCTTGGTTTCTTTCAGACCATTTGGTATATTAAAGCACAAGATGAGTAAAGCAAGATCATGAAATCAATTTTTTGCCCTGAGGAAGAAAATACAGGAACAAGTCAAATACAGGGTGACAACAATACAGTAAAAACCGAGGATATTCAGTCATCCACAGGGGCAAGAACAAGAAAGATAAGAGAATAAAGCACACATCACTAAAAAATACAGAAAAAATGGTGAACTCACCTAACAATGCCTGAATGAACAACACGGCGACAACCAAAGAAGAGGAAAGGGAAGCAAAGAAAATGGCACGGCTGTGTGAGGAGACTGCAGAAGGAAAAGGGGGAAGGGTTTTTAATCAAGAGGGGTAGAGATGGAATATTGTAAGAATAGCATGGGTAATTTGGTCAGGTTGGAACAACAATTTTCTCTCCCCTCCAAAAACCCCAATTTTGGAGGTTATAGAGGGGGGAGGGGGGAGGAAAAGGACAAAAATTGATATCCCACCTCCCCCTCATTTTTCTGAACCAAGCACACTTAGCCATATCACACTCCTAACCTACCCAGAGGGGGTGGAAATAGGCCAAGCCAAGTCAGGCTTCACTCTAAACAAGCCAAGCTTGTTTAGTAATTTGTGACCATGCTATAGGCCTATTTGATAGCCTGAGCCTGACTTGGCCCAAAAGCCTATTTTTTTACAAACTTAGACAAATCACAAAAATCAATTAAAATCATTCAAAACACACTATAAAATATGTTACAATCTAACAGGAATAACTGTTTAACTTTTGTTATTAACTTCTATGATTGGCATA
The DNA here is from genome assembly GCA_025593235.1 of Vachellia pachyceras. Taxonomy (NCBI): domain Eukaryota; kingdom Viridiplantae; phylum Streptophyta; class Magnoliopsida; order Fabales; family Fabaceae; genus Vachellia; species Vachellia pachyceras. The sequence goes on from JANTPZ010142363.1 coordinate 4,252, forward strand.
ACTTATAATCCCCATCAGCTATATCATTGATAAAAGCTGTTTCAAAAATTAACTCAACAATTGTTGAAATAAATTCTGTGATATAGGAATAGCTGTTGCATTGTACCAATCATATGATATGGAAATGGAAGGTATATAATTGAAAAAAAGACTCTCGAGCTCTAGCTACTGTGCATGAGTAGACACTGCATAAATGGGAATTTTAATCAGCACAACAATAAGCCCACTGTATAAAATGGTAAGATGGAGAAATAAGTAATAACAGCTGAAGCAACAATGGTGAAAAAAGATATCAAAGTTTCAAACTTCCAATTGCAGTTGAGTGTGCCTTAGATATCATGGAGCGCAAATGCAATTATCTCCCTGCTCACTTCAAGATATGTCAAAAGCATAATATTCCTTCGCTATGCTTCAATTTTATGCCTTTCTTAAGTTTCTATTACATCCTTTGCTTGAACAACTAGCCTTTTAAAAATGACCACGTAATATATAATGATGCATTTGTGTCTCCAATTGAACCACCATACCCATCTCACCCACAAAGCTATCTGCAACTTCTTTAAATCTGCAACTTCACAGTACCTCCAACTCCAACTCAAAACTCAAAATGCATAAAAACAACAGAAATGGCTTTCGATTAATTGGAATCAACAAAAAGAACGAGCTTCCTTTCTCCCTCCAATCCCTTGCACCTTGCAGACGCATATTCTTCTCTGGTCATCCTCCAACCTCGACCCTTCTCCCTTCTTCGACATCGAACCTCCATCTCTCTCTCTCTCATCCTGTAACTTTCCGCTCCTTTCATCTCAGGTTTGCTTCCCTCTTCATCTTCCATGATACCAGCTTCCCAGATCCATGGAACCAGCCTATCCGATTTTTATTTTGATCCCTTCTTTTCCTTTCTCTTTCTCCTCCTACACCTATAAAATCCCTCTTCTCCTCATTACTACACATCAAACAATCCCAATCATCTATGTTTCCAAGAAAACATGAACCTTAACCTTCCACTAACTGCAATAGAACCAGATATATATACACCAAGCAACACAACAAGCTGCGTAAGCGAATGAAAAAGATTGGCGAATGGTACCTTGGAGGTTTTTCTCAGCCTCTTCCGTGGAGTTTAGTCACGGTGGTGGATATTGGAGAACGGAGGTCAGTAACGGACTCACGGAGAGTTGAAGGTCAGTAACAACGACGGCTAGTCTGCGAGACGGCGATGGTGGAGATTGAGGAACAGATGTTTGAAGCCTTGGAGACGCCGCGACCCTGTGAGTGAACCTTCGGCTATGTTTGGTTTGATGGAGGGGAAAGTAAGTGATGGACAGGAGGGGATAGAAGGGGATGAAATGGTATAAGTTTATTTTGTTTTGTTTAATTAGAGTTTAATGATTTTGTTTGGTTCAAGAGGGAAATGGAGGTAAATTGACATTTTACTCTTATATGTTGATTTATATTTATTTACTTATATAATTTATTTAAATTTATTTCCATTCATAAAAATTAATCACTCATTCTATTTAATTAGTTAAAACAATTATTAAGATACTTCTATCATATAATTTATTTAAATAATTAAAAAATAGGATTTATATGTAGCTTAATTTCAAAATACTGAATTTATGTTTAACTTACCATCTTAATCCAACTTGTAACTAGTAAAACGTTCAAAGAGCAAAGAAGGAAGAAAATGTTGGTTAACTGAACTATTTCTACAGAGTAAAGGAAGAGGTTGAGAAGTGATGCAATTTAGCCTACCAAGGGTATGGATGGGAATATAATAAAATCGGTGGGGTAAATCAGTAATAATCTTTGATTTCCCTCAAAAAAAACCCTAATTTGAAGGGAATCAAAATAGGGGAGGAAATGAGGGGGCATATTTTGGGTTTCCTTCCCTCCAAAATTTTAAACCAAACAAGGGAGGGATTCATTTTTCATCCCTTTCCCTCCCCTAACCAAACAAGCCCTTCAGAATCAGGAGGCTGGAAGTGGAAGCGTACATTCGAACGAGGGATGAATTAAAAACTAGTTAGAATAATTAATTATTAAAAATTGTAGAAAAAAATGAGTTTATAAATTATTGAAAATGCATAATAAATAACAAAGAAATGCATTACTGAAGATTTCATTCTTGGTTTTATTACATACACCTTTTTAAAACATGTATATTATACGTCCTTTGACATATATATTGCATAAAATTTTCTTTTAATTTTGATATTCAACCTCTATAAATCACATTGTTCTTCTATCATTTTGATCAAAATGACCAGACTTAAAAATAACTATTACTATTACATGTTATCATGATATTTCATATCATGATTTTTTATTATTTAATTAAGAATGTTTGAATTAATTTATTTTAAATAATTTTATGGAATTTCAAATAAGCATTTAACATGAGTTTTTTTTTTTACAAAGTGTATGAAAGTGTTTTTTTAAGTATTTTGAGGAGGTTTCTCAAACAAGCACTAAAACCTCTTTGGATTAATCTTTTTTAGGTTTAGAGTATAAAGTGTTTTGACTCTCCTAACAAATAAATTATCTCTTATGTTCTCCTCATGCAACTGCTTACCATCTTAACCAACAATTTGTTCATACATATGTTGCTTTCACGCTCTGTCGCTCAGGGTGATATTTTTGTCTTTTGATAATTTTTTGTTGTAATTCCAAAATAGGGTGATATTTTTGTCTTTTGTGATTTTTTGTTGTAATTCCAAAATTATATTCATCTTATAATTAGAAAATTAAGATTATATTTTTTTATGTCATCTAGAATTCCTATTTTTGTTAGTTAATTTAAATAAATAAATTAATGTTATCTTTTTTTGCATCATAAGTTTATCTTTTTTAAAGGTTACATATTTGTAGCTAGAAAAGTTGAAGTTAAAATAGTTGACTTTATATTGAAATTTTTAATTTGGAAGCAATATTACTTCTGAGAAAAATCCGAAGTAAATTTACCCTTTAACCTATTGTATAATCATGAAAGGTATATTAAGCCAATTTAATAAATCTGTATGAAATTATGAATGCTGTAAACTCCCTCTATTCATTTATATAAAACCTAGATAACATGTTTGAATATATTAAAAAAGCTAGTTAAGCTAGTTATTTGTAATATATGCGTATTGGCTTTTCTCACATAGACTTTTGTTAATAATGTGCATTGAAATTACCCTTTGTGAAATCTCTCAATATGTGTAATCAATAAGAATACTTTTGAGAGAATATTATAAATTTACAAGGGAAAGTAAATTAGAGTCTTATATTTAAAATCAAAGTAAATATTTTATCTAACTATTATATTAACAATAAATACACAAAGGGAATATCTTTTAATTAGTTTACGTGAGACTAATATTTTCTATCAGTGACCCTCAGTCCACTCTTTAATAATTATGTTTACTTGTTTGGAACCTCTATACAAAATTTATGTTTTGTCTAAGTACAAAAAATGTTTTGAAAAACTGTTTTAGATACAAAACCTTGGTTTTGAAAAAAAAATATTTTCTTGTCAAATCACACACTCTCTCCTAATAAATTTTTTTCTTTTTCTACTTTTTCTTTCTTTCCCTATCATCTTTTCTACCTACTTTTTGTCTTGAATTCCATAAAAGCTAATAACTTTCTAAACACAATCTTTTAAAACATGGTTTTGAAACTTAAGTTTTGTCTCAAAATCCATAAAAGTTATATTCCAAAACTTAGGTTTTACCTTGGAATCCGTAAAAATTATTCTCAAGCGGACTTCCAAACGAGCCCTTAGTTGTTTTGGTGAATCTTTGCTTTTGAGTCAATAGTGGTATGATAAAAATTCAAGGTAAATTTACAATCAAGTTCCAACAAAAAGAATTAATGAATAAAATATCCCAAAGGTTGTTATAGACGGCTGGTGATATTGTTAATGACAACTATACCAGTTACTGTTGGAATCTAATGATAATTTTACTAGTATTTAGGATCATTTATTCATTAATTCTTTTATTTTGGATCAGATATTAAATTTTTCAAAATTCAATCCAGTTTAACGAATTAGACCTATGAATCGGTACGGCAAATCAATTTTCTGGTAAATCTAACAGAAAGTATACACACACGTATATGTAGCAGCCTATTATATGTAGCTTCCTGTCATAAAAATAACTTGAACCGATTTTTAATACAACTTGTATCAACTATGTACCTTCAATCCATCTATTGATTAATGGATCTGGGACTAATAAAAATCATAAGAAAGTATATACACGCACATATATGCATTATGATATAATAGTCCTCTCTATGGAACAGTCACAATGTACTCGTTTAAAAATCAATGGAAGAATTATTGTTGCCGTAATGTATTTTGAAAAATGCATTTTAACAGAATTTATTTATATTTTTGGATAAACGTTGAATTCATAATGCATCTTGATAGAAAGCATTTTATCAAGAAAGAGTTTTTTGCTTAAAATGTATTTTAAAAGAAAAAGTTGTCAAACGTTGAAATTTGCAAACTAATGAACCTTTTGAGTTCAGAATACATTTTGACCCTCTGAAAGAAGTTGTCAAATAAGCACAACATGTCCGTTTGGGAATGCAGTACAGAAATACTTTTACGCAAGTCAAGGTAAATATGTGGAGGAGATTATCTCGTTTTGCGGAAAACACTGTTGAACATGCTTTTAAGAAGTAAATAAACTTTTCCAAATAAGCACAATGTTTTGTCTAGTTTTGATTTGGCAAAAACTTTGCTCCAGCCATATGGTCCCCTCCCTCAATTAGTCATTATTAATGAAAGCTATGGCAACCTAACATTATATCAATATTGATATGAACATCTGTTAAGTGGAGTGTGGGTGTGCTTGCCATAACGTTATGAAGTGTTCGACGTAAATATATGAGAGAAATTTTATTTTGATTTTACGTGAACTTGCTTCTTCAATATTGATACAATTATATATAAAATCACATTCACGTGGTCTAAGTAAAACTCATCTTACATACTTACTTTAAAGATATTAAATCATATTAAAAAAGTAGTCAGAGCTTCTAATCAAACATGTGTCATATTTCCCCCCAATGTCCCATCACGTTATTGCATTATTCCTTCTTTTTGTTAATTAGGAGCTTACCATAAGTGCCATCAAACCCCACACCCATAAAAGATATCTTTACAGGATAACTTGGCAGTGGTAAATCCGTAAATGCATTAATCTTGAGAATGTGGAATAATTAGTTCATATATATAAATATATTAACAGTGGTTGGTCTATCGTACAAGTTATGCACACGAGTGATGATTCTACCTTTAAATACTGTTTCGTTCTATAAAAGAATATTGTTCAACGAACTTTTGGGTGAGAATTAAGAGTTTTCAAATAAATATAAAATATTTTTACAAAATAACTGACCATAAATTAGTTTAAAGTTATTTTAAAATTTAGCCCAAAATAAAAAAATAAATACCACCTGTTTATCTGTCCTTCGTCTCTCTCTCTCTCTCTTCCAGCTAATACTACTCACTCTTTACTCATTTCACGACTATCTTGTCCCCCCCCCACCCTCTCTCACACAGACATTTGATTTCTACAGGAAGAATAATGCAGATTCTTGCCAGATACCTTCGTGTATTGCACGCCAGAAGCTGCATTTGCTAGATCCAACCTCTTCGACTCTCCAAAATTAAGCACAATGGGTGGCCTTAGAGAATCATGGTGTTTCTGCAAAGGAGTGGGCAAGTCCGAGAGGATGAAGGCCGCCATTTTCTCCGGTAAAGCTCAGGCCATGGCCACTATCTCCACCGCTGCTAATGGGATGTCCGGTGCCGGGTTCTTGATCCACCGCAACTTGCTTTTGACGACCCATGCTAATATCCCCTCCGTCTCCGCCGCTGAGAGCTCCGAGATCCGCCTGCCAAAAGGCGTTGCTTCAACTCTTGTTCCTCACAGGTACCCATTTCAGGTTTTTTTTTTTTTTTCAAGTCACATTTGATTTGAGATTGATGAAAATGGTTCATGGAAAAGAGAAGTAATTGAATTGAACTGACATTTCATATATAGTTGGGAGGGAAACCTACTAATAGGTAAGACATTATTTTTGTGTGTGTGTGTGTGTGTGTGTACCTATGAATATTTGAAGCATTTACCCTTTTATAATTTTTTTTATTTGTGATCTTACAAGGGTCTTTAGTATTACTTGTTGGTTTCTTCAGCCTCTTACTCACAGCTGTCTGTCTCTCACCAATTAAGTGGAGTGTTGAAGTTGGACTTTAGATATCATCGTCAATTCGAGGGAGGCATCTCTTGTGATGAATGGTTATTTATGAATTTACAAAACGAGGTTTTATAATTAATAATATAGATTCAGTGTTCTATATTTCGGCTTGGACAGTGAACCAAAAAGTAAATTTCCAGTGGCAGCCTTTGCCAAATCCCCAAAATTAGCCTATTTATCTGTATCACAAGCTACAGCTGGAAAAAAAAATTCTTGAGCAAGAAAATACGGTGCCTATCACAAGCCCTAGTAGGGAGCTGCAAGCTATAATAACCGTGCTTTCGACCCATTTTCCCAATTAGAAGATGTATGATATTAAAGAACTAACAAGCAAGTAGTAAAAACTTGAGATTTTGGACTATGGAGGATTTTAGATAACTAGTTTGACTTGCTTTTAATTCATATGTCAAATGTAACTATAATATTGGCATAGATCACCATAAATTATCTATAGATAATGAATTTTTAGTACCTGCTATTATTTAGAGAATTTAAACTTTCACTAATATGCAAAATTATGGTTTACATCATCTAATCCAGCAACGACAACAATGACAAGCCTTATCTCATTAGTTAAGTAGGGTTAGTTACATGGATCCATTGTACTCTATCATCTAATATGTATAATAAATTCTTATCACAAATTTATTCCCTTGATATTTCAAGGGATATGCTTGGTTCTGGTTTCATTCTCGATAGTTCATGTTTGAAGTTAGTCGAAGGTGAAATATGCTATCAAGCACCTTTAACTTCCTTTCCTTTTAATCTTTTGTGAGCTCATTTTTTTAAGGAAAGAAAATGTTAGCATTTTTTATTTTCGATGGGGAATGTTAGCATTAATAGCATTGCTTGCAAATGATAGGACATGCACTGTTTGATCGAAGAAAACCCACGTGTTCTCCTTCTATTTTATAAAGAAGGGATTACAGTGTAGGTTCTTGTCTACAATAAAATGACTTGCACATTATATAAATCTAGGGACATTCTCACTATAATTATTCATGAAGAACTCAGTTTTCCCTTTTGACCTCCAGTATAATTCACTTTTTCAAGTTAGTCTTCCAGTTAATGTCATGAACAAGAGAAAACACTTACATATTCAGTACTCTACCATAGTGTCTTGGTAAAAAATAGTCAAAATCGCTCTGCGGCCATCTGTGGTTATCTGTGGAAGTTGAATTTGAGGAGCTTGTAAAATGTAAAGATGCTTCCTTTTAACACAGAACTCAAGTATCATCAGGCTTCCATATGTACACACCATTGTGGTTCTGATCTAACTCAACGCATTTAAGTTCATGCAGCATTACCCATTCAAACGAAATTAAGGGCATAAATGAGTCATATTGATTGTAAATTCTTCAGACTATTTCTTACTTGGTGAAAATTAAAAACTTAAAATACATTGATCTCCCATTATAAATGACTGAATGAAGAAAGAGGGACCTCTGTTAGGCATTATTACTTGTGCTACTCTTCAATTGATTATATTGTAAGCAGTGCATTAAATTGTACTCGTTTGATATGGTTTCAGGTTTTTCATTACAAGCTCTGTATTAGATCTTACAATAGTGGGTATAGATGCTGCGGATGGAGAATCAAATGCCCAGGGTCAATGCCCTCACCACTTGAAGACGTGTTCCAAAGTTAATCTGGATCTTGGAAGTGCAGTTTACCTTTTGGGCTACACAGATAAACAAGAGCTCACTGTTGGTGAGGGAAAGGTAGTCATAGCCACTGACAATCTTATAAAACTGTCAACCGGTGGGATTTTGTGGAGGCCAGGATCTGCTGGGTTTGACGTACATGGAAATCTAGCATTTATGATTTGTGATCCAATGAAATTAGCCACATCTCCAAATACCAAATCCTCTTCAACTTCTTCATCATCCTCATCCTCTTGGAAGAAGGATCTCCCTATGCAATTCGGTATACCGATTCCTGTCGTATGTGATTGGTTAAACCAGCATTGGGAAGGCAGCCTTGATGAGCTTAACAAACCAAAATTACCAATAATCAGGTTGATGTCTACTGGCCTGAAGAGTGAGCATTCATGTACTTCCTTCACACAGCGGCAAGTTTTCAAGTCAACAGAGGCTGACAATAATGATGGTACTGGGACGTCATCAAATAATGCCTCGAAGGCAAAAGATCAAGGACCAAGCTCTTCTGCTGCTGCAGCTAACACTGTTGAAGAGAGTTTGATCACAAATCCTAACACTGCCCATGTCCAGGGAATTCCCACTCCAGAAATATATGAATCACCTAGATTAACTTCTAATCCTTTGAGGAGAAAGGAAAACATGCCAGTACAGCTTTTAGATATCAATTTCCCCCCGAGGATTACTAAACCTACAGGTTTGCAACAATCTCATCAAGAACAAGAACTGCATCCACATTGTGCCATGGAACCTTTATCAGAGAACCGGCTGGAAGGAGAACAAAACCAAAACAGAAGGCCGGCAACTCCTAGTGTAGAGGTTTCCTCAACAGGTTCTGTGAATGGAGCGCAAAGTGAGGTTCAATCTAGTTCGTCGCCGCCAATGCAAGTGTTAGACATGCACCACGGATACAGCAGTGAAGAAGAGACTATGTACTCTGCGGAAACTGCCGAGAGTCGCAACTATACAAGTCCTAGAGAGGTGAAGTTTCAGTCAGTAAGAAGGAGCCAGAGTTGTGTTAATTACAATAGATGGGATTCTAACCAAAGAAATCTGGCAACGCCCAAGATGATGCTAGAAAACCAGGGGAGCTTCACCAAAGGGAAGAAAATGTATTCACAGGGGGCAACTTCCCAGAGGAGTAATGACTATTTTAGCCCCACTTTATCCTCGATCATGAAACGTAACAACATGGATCACCCAGTCAGACCACGGCAAACTTCTGTTCATTCTTCACCAAGATGGATGTTTTGAATTATATGTCATGATAACCCCAATTCCCACTAGAAAGCATTAGAGAAAAACTGTAGAAAAAGAGTATAGTTTCCCCCCTAGTTTTTCTTTTTTTATGAATCAATGGGCCCATCTGATTTCCTTATTTGTAGTATAACTATTAATTATTTTTGGAAGCAGGCGCAAACACTGGTTATGGTGAATAAGAAATTCGCTCAAGATGTAGATTCCTTCAAAGTTCTAACTGAATGGGTTTTCGTTTTACTGTCTTTTTGGGCGACAAAACGAATTAGTTCGTTACTGAGCTAGAGGCGACAGATATTTCGTTAGTGAGTATAACGGTGACTCCAAAATGAGGGTGTTTGCCAAAGCATTTAAACACCCTAAAACCATGTTTAACAGTGTTTTTCCGTAAAACGAGATAATCTCCTTCACATATTTACCTCGTAAATGGTAAAAGCATTTCTCCACCGCTTTCCCAAACGGACCCATTTGTATAAGGTGGGGCTAGAGGCGACAGAGTTTGGGATGGGAAGGTTTGAATTTCCTCACATTTTCTATCATAAGTGCGTCATAAAGAGTTGCCTTCAATTGAAAGGATATTTATGCCTAATGGAAAAGGGAAAAAAAAATAGAGAACTCATAATATTCAGTTAGCTAATTCTATCTGTGATACAATATGTCTTCAACACTAAATGTAAGAAAACAATGTCAAGTATAGTTGCAATTTTTAAAAAACTGATAAACAAAAAATGCAGGTATCTATTACAGATTTCTTGGACCTTGTTGGTTTTTCATATTGATAATCATTCATTTTCCTTTTGCTATTCAAGTGTAGTCATGTTTCATACTTTTAACAGTTTAATCACGTTAGTTAATCCAAATGACACGTAATATGTTTGAACTGCCTTTTTCCCCCATAATTATTTGTTTGAACTTCTCAATCCAAGTTTCTCTCTAAGGACTGAAGAAAAAGAAATGAAAATTATCATTTATATGTAGGAGACGGGAATTTAATTATGAAACAACAAAGTCCTTCAACCCTTCAACAGCCCGTTTGGTAGGATGTAATTGGAATTGAAGAAGTAGAAGTGAAAGTGAACTGAGAAAATAAGTTGTTTGGTACACTGGATGTCAGTTACACTATGGCATCTCTAGCAAATTCTCAATACACTTTCTGTTGCCTCAAAGCGAGGCCCTCAGTAGTACCTAATTGAAAACTGAATAACAATTGACAACAGCGCAATGCTAATTAACTAGTAGAAATTAATTCACACCTCATCCTCATGAAGAAGCATGGAATCTCTAGCAAATTCTCAATACACTTTCTGTTGCCTCAAAGTGAGGCCCTCAGTAGTACCTAATTGAAAACTGAATAACAATTGACAACAGCGCAATGCTAATTAACTAGTAGAAATTAATTCACACCTCATCCTCATGAAGAAGCATGGAATCTCTAGCAAATTCTCAATACACTTTCTGTTGCCTCAAAGTGAGGCCCTCAGTAGTACCTAATTGAAAACTGAATAACAATTGACAACAGCGCAATGCTAATTAACTAGTAGAAATTAATTCACACCTCATCCTCATGAAGAAGCATGGAATCTCTAGCAAATTCTCAATACACTTTCTGTTGCCTCAAAGTGAGGCCCTCAGTAGTACCTAATTGAAAACTGAATAACAATTGACAACAGCGCAATGCTAATTAACTAGTAGAAATTAATTCACACCTCATCCTCATGAAGAAGCATGGAATCTCTAGCAAATTCTCAATACACTTTCTGTTGCCTCAAAGTGAGGCCCTCAGTAGTACCTAATTGAAAACTGAATAACAATTGACAACAGCGCAATGCTAATTAACTAGTAGAAATTAATTCACACCTCATCCTCATGAAGAAGCATGTTTGGAATTCCCTTATTGACGGGAAACCGTCGTCCAGTTTCTGGGCAAACTAGTGCACCTTCTTCAAGGTGAAGTTCCAAAAGTGCATGGTGAAACCTACTCAGAAA
>JANTPZ010142364.1:0-10295 GCA_025593235.1 Vachellia pachyceras
ATTTGTGCAAGGAAGAGATGGGAAGTCAATCTGGAGTTCACTTTCTATTTTGTGAGAAATACTATGGCCAACCTACTGGATTCATTCTGTTATTTCTAAGATGGTAAATTAAAAGCAGCTTTATTAATTATTATTGGAGATATAGATGTGTGAGTAAATTCATCAAGGACATGTCTTTTCTTTTATTCAGTATTTCTGCTATTCCATGTTCTTGCTATAATATGCCCTTTAGGTCATTCTTTCTCGCACCCTTCTGCCTTTTTTGGGCTAGCTAAACCCATGGATCCTCAACCATATTATGATTTGTAAAACATTTTTCTCATCATAATCTTACGTCATGTCTTAAATTCATTGAAGTTGCTCTCTTAGGTTTTAAAGCCATCTTGTTCTTTATTCAATTATATTTGGAGGTAAAATTTTTCATTATATAGCAATATGACTATTTCTGATCTGTTGCGTCTGCATTGTCTAATTCTTTAGTTTGTTTGTAATGCACTGCATGATATAAACTTAGTAAATTATGTCCGTTGAAGCATCAAGATAATTCATTGACTTAATGTCTTCATATTCAGCTCCATTATCACTTATGCAACTGGATCGATGCTAAAAGTTCCTGCATCTGATAATGCTGGTGCCAAGACCAATGTGAATTCCGGATTTTTTGCTGAAGCATCAAAACCCGCCGTTTCATCTGCAGCATTAACATCATCATTGACACCCGTCACAAGTATATTCTCCCTTGGCCAAAGATTAAATCAAAATAATAGCCCTCATACTTCAGAAACTTCATTTTCTACTTTTCCAACTTATGTTTCAAATAATTTTACAAGCCAAAATATGTTCAGTAGCTCATCCCTTAGGGCCAATGGCAGCAGTGCTGCCACTGCAGCTTCCTTTAGCAGCAGTATGACAACTAGCACCCCTTGCTCGCTTTTGCATCTAGTACTAATAGCACTTGCTCCTTAATAGCTGCAACTTCTCAGGCCCCATCCTTTTCCAAATTTGGATCCTCTCCTAACTTGACAACAAATTTACCCTCTGGAAAGCAGGATCCAAGGTCAAGTACTCTCGGCAATTCTGCTTTTGGTAGATTGAATACTGAGCGGCAACATTGAGGAGAGAGACCTGAGAGCTTGGAGAAGTCACAACGCACGCACGAGCGAGGACGAGACGCAGGAGAGCTGAAAGATGAGAGCTGTCTGTTGCTGTCACCTGAGCGTCGACGCGTTGCGAGCGTGAGAGGGAGACTGGCCGCTGTCGTATGTGAGAGGAATTGGAGGCAGCGTTTGGCTCTCCTTTTTTTCTAAATTGTTTTATGCTCTATTTGAATTAAATTCTTCAATGCTTTGCTCTTGTGTTTCAAATGTTTAGTGGCTAAGTAATTTGTTCTAGGATTATTTTGAACCGTTGTATGGATTGAGATTGGATAATACTCTCTTTGGTGATTAGTGACAATTATATGTTAATTTTATCTTGTGCCTAATGCTTCTAATGAGTTAGCCACCACTTAGATTGATTTGTCCAATTAGATTAAGCTTGAGAGAGTTAATTTAAGAGAAATTTACTGTTTGGTCCCACATAGCTAACATATTTATCAAATGGTCCCAAACTTTACAATATTTAACTAGAGGTCCCAAGGCACCATTGTGTAATTAATTTAGGAAGTGAAAAGACCACTTTACCCTTGTTGAATTAAAAGGGAAAACTGCTGGTTTTTCTTTCTTCACTCATCATTTACGCGGGAAGACAGGACGGAGAACAGGAAGTGAACGGAGTGAGGATCCATAACTATGTTCCACCTTGTTCTTACACCTAGTTTCTGTGCGTAAATGGTGGAGAAGTTGTGTTGTGCGATTATGCCCTGTATAGGTGGTTTGATGAAAGGGTTCAGGTGGGTTTTAGTATTTGCTGTTAATTTATTGTTCTCAACTTTGATGAGGAAGCTAGTAAGATGCAATGTGTAGTATGGTAATGCCTGAAAGGTATGTGGATAGGTTTTAAATGGTGTGGTATGAAATAGGAAGTTGTGTGCTCTATTTTTGTGTTATGTGTGGTGTGTGACTGAAAAATGGTGATGTAAGGAAAATGGAGGTTTGTGAAGACCTGGGACGGAATGGTAAAATATAGCAGATGATGTTGTCAATAGAGGGCGCGATAGTTGTCAATATGGTTGCCTAGGTTGTTAATGACAACTATATGACTGCTGGGTTAGTTTTATTGCAGATTGATAGTTGGTCAGTTTTAGTAGAAGGTGTTTCTGAGTGTGTGTGTGTGTGTGTGTTAGTGTGAATATATCTTGGATTTCTTTATAGTTATGGTGCTTGAAGGGTGGCCTAAAGTATGAAGTGTGGATATTGGTGAGATGTGTTTAGGAAAGGGTAGCATGTGTACTCTGTTTTTGTGTTGTTCATGCTCTATTTTTGTGTTGTTCATGCTCTATTTCTGATTAAGAGTGATGATGGAATACAGACAAAGGTGAAGATGCATTGGTGAGAAGGGCTGGTGGCAGAAGGTGAGAAGGAGTTGTTAATGCAGACAGTGACGGTTGTTAATATAGCTGGTAAGATTGTCAATAACAACTGAATGTCCCAAGCAGCTAAAGTTGTTAATGTATGGGGTGAAGTTGTTAATGGCAAGTGTATTGTGCAGGTGGTAGTTCATAATGGCAAGCTCATTTACGAAAAATCTAGTATGTTTTGTTCATACAGGAGTCAAATTTGTGTGAAATGAAGCGGTTGGTTTAACATATGTTGGGAGAATTGTTAGATCAAGAATTATAAAAGAAGGTTTCTGTTATGAAGAGTTGAAAACAATGGTAGCATCAATTATTGGAAAAGACAACAACAATGTTGTGATGAAGTTCACCTTGACATTTGATACAAGCACATTCGTGGACCTTATAGATGATGAAGTGGTTGAACATTTGTAAAAATTATATATGAAGTTATCATATTATGCTTGGGTCATTATCATTTTTCAGCTTCAAACAAGACCAGCACATGGTGTTGTCTCCATTAGGACATGGTGTTGTAAACACCAGCGCATGGTGTTGTCATGACTAGTGCATGATGTTGTCAATATAAGGATCTCATGTAGTCAACATCAATGCATGGTGTTGTCAACAGCGCATGGTGTTGTCAATAACATGACCTCATGTTGTCAACATCAGCGCAAGGTGTTGTCATTAGCAGCACATGGTGTTGTCATTAGTAGTATAAGGTGTTGTCATTACCATCGCATGCTGTTGTCATAACCAGTGTGTTGTGTTGTCGATTTAAGGATGTCTTGTTATCAACACTAGCGCATGGTGTTATCAATAACATGACCTCATGTTGTCAACACTAGACTATTGTTATTATCAATAACTACTCAACCTAGACGTTATACACTTCTAACTCTTAACTCAATAAACACAGCAGAATTGCACGTAATAACCATTGATTAAATATGGAATTACATAATTTTTTATACAAAACACCTAAATAAGGAATTGTCAATGAAGCTCATCGTCTAGTATAGACATGACTTGTTTGTACAATAAACCTAAGGTGCATTCTATCACAGTTTTGCATTCTTCTGGTACCCCTCCAGTAAAGACATGACTTTTTGGGTTTGTGACTAGCCACCATAAAACGCCAATCTTCAATTGGTGAAGCTTGTCGTCCGAATAATGTGGCATTGTGTAGCCATCATCTCCTTCAGTACCGTCCCACATTTGTAGTCATGATGGCACATACACACCACAAGAATCGCTGCAAGTGATAATCAGACTCAAGAATCGGCATAAATGGATCTAATGGCAAAAGGGAATTTGCAATTGCTAGTAAATTAAGGAATAACAAGTCACTTACGTATCACGTTAAACGTGGACTTTTACCCAAGTGACATCGTCATCAACCTTGTCCACATTGGTAAATAATTCAGACTTGACCTTCCGAATAATCTTGTAGAAGCAATTTCTCTGAAATTACAGCAAATACAATCAGCACACGAATGCACATAAAAGTCACTAAAAGTATAACAGTCTCCACTGAATAGTAACCATGATCTGCATAAATATACCCAATATGATGGATGTGATTTCAATATTTCAGCATCATTTAAAGAACCATAATGATACACAAAAAGGAATAGTAATGAAAATAGATAGCAACAACTTATGGTTCATAATCCTTAGTGCGTAACCAATTTTAGAATTCCCAAGCATGGAAAAAGAAGTTTGAATTCTAGATGCCTTTAACATCATTAATTTCATCACAAGATATCCCCTTTCTGTTGATCTTGTGAATCATAAAAGATCTTCTATTCCTTCCTTCACATGGTCAGCTTGGGCAAAAAAAAGTTAGCTTTCTTTCCTAACAGAATGATCTACTATTCTCATGTTCCGGGACATTGCAGCTTCCAAACAAGCAGGAATTTAAAAGATAAACAAAATCAATCACAAAAAGTATAAACTTGTCTCTGATTTAGGTTGGCTAAATAATTTGAAATTATAACTGTGAATGATGATAAAGTTCCCCAAATTTGTAGTCGTCAACTAGAAGATCAGGTCAGCAATTTAAAACTTAAGCTATAATGATTCAAAAATATTATATATATATATATATATGATGCCTTGAGGTCATGAGAGGATTATGAATGGTATAACACTAGCATGTGTCTCAAGTCTCAGCCGTATAATGCTTAACTAAATATTCCCCATGCCTAAATTCTGGATCCTCAAGTTTACTACCAAAAAGGCAAAAAGTTGCCTAAAAGCATAAAACTGAAACTAAGACTCTTTTTTGCCCCCTGTTTGGATCATAATAAAATTATCAAATGTCTGATGAAGAAATTGAAAAAGAATAAGCACCCTCAGACCTTGATTTTTCAATTCCATGATTATGGAATCCAGAAATTGATGCTTCCCACTTGCTTTTTTTCAAACATCCAGGATCTCAGCTGGCGGAAGATCTTTGATGAGCAAACTTTGATTGCAGAGAGATGGTTTTTTTAATTCATGTTAGTCCTGTTAGTCCATTTTTAATTCATGTAATTCCTGTAATTCTTGTAATTCCTGTCAATATCAAAGAATGAAAGTTATTCCTGTCCCAAATTAATTACACAATGATGCCTTGGGACCTGTGGTTAAATATTGTTGACTTTAGGACCATTTGATAAATATGTGTGTTATGTGGGACTAAATAGTAAATTTCCCTTAATTTAATTGTAGGACTTAGATAAAATTATGCTAGACTTGAAGTTTAAATAATCAAATGGATGGTTTGTTAGTAACATAGAGATATAGTTATTAACCTAGCATTGTTATATTAAGGTTGTTGCGTAATGATTATTTTCTTTTGACAGTAGCAAGAGATTGTGCATGTTAAATGAGGATATTAATTTGGTTATGACTTGAGAAAACTTAATCAATTTCTTTTTGAACCTTAGACAAACATATTATGTCATTTAATAACTAATAGATTTATACGTATTCAATTCTCATGAATTGCAATGGTGAAAAATAATCTTAGGCATCTCTCCTCCTCGTTGACTCAAAACTCCAATATGTCTTTCTAATTTTATTGTTAGTTTTCATGAATTTAGTAAACTTTAGGACACCAACCGATTACTCAATTGATTTATTCAACCTAATTAATCACACGTTCTTTTTTTGTTTTGATTTTTTTTGCTCTTAACTTAGTAAGCTCATCTGGTGCTGTTGCTGGGAACAGCATTTTTGGGTACAGTTCCTCGGAAATGACAACTGTAAATAGTCAATCTCAGGGTTCTTTATTCGGTTCAAGACATCTCGGCCTGGTGCCCAGGGTTCTACCTCAAGTGTGTTTTCCACTTCTACTCAGAGCCATTCAATTCCATTTGGATCATCTGCTTCATCTCCTTTTTCTGGGTTGAGCGGGAATACATCATTTTCTTCAGGGAGTTCAATATCACCATCTAGTTCAGTGACATATGCTTTTAGTTTTGGCACCTCCACTAGGCTCAGCACTTCTGCTTCCCCTTCAACAGCCAACAATGGTAGCTCTAATGATGGGTAGCATCAGGCTTGTTTGGGCCTTCTAATTTGCAGCGCAACAAGTCTCCGTTTAG
The DNA here is from genome assembly GCA_025593235.1 of Vachellia pachyceras. Taxonomy (NCBI): domain Eukaryota; kingdom Viridiplantae; phylum Streptophyta; class Magnoliopsida; order Fabales; family Fabaceae; genus Vachellia; species Vachellia pachyceras. The sequence goes on from JANTPZ010142364.1 coordinate 6,091, forward strand.
TTCTACATTTAATTCATCATCACCATTTTTTTTCATTTAGCCCCTTCCAGTTTGGAAGCCAACAGAATATTGTTTCACAGAGTTCATCCCATTTCAGGCTTCTGGCAGTTTAGACTTCAATGGTGCAGGGAGTTTCTCATTAGCTACTGTTGGTGGTGACAAGTCTGGTCGTAAATACGTGAAAGTCAGTAAAAATCAGGCGCGTAAGAAGCTTCAGCAACTACAATGGTTTGAAAATGGTTGCATTCTTTCATAGGTGTGATTTTGCAGTATAAATAAAAGCTTCAACAACGATGGGTGGTCATGGATATAACTGTTCTATGATGGCAATCTGGAATGAAGCAAATGATATTCAGGCTTCTCGGTCATAAACTTTTGTTTGTCTCCCAGATTCTTAAAGATCGCAAAGGCGTAAGTTTTCACAATTTTGTATCAGTATGAACATAATCTTTTGTACTTGTCATGGCTCAAGGTTCAAAGATCTCTAAGATATGGGGTCACTATGATGTTCAGTGAGACCTGTACTGTTACTTGTATTATAACTAGAAACATGTATGAATTATTAGCTTTGTGATTTGCATTCCCATCGGACAACCTTCAAACTGACTATTTGTTAGTTGTCATTTTGTTTAATTATTTTCTTTCTCCGATGATGGGAATTTTTGAGACAAGGGAAACAGGTGTCTGGACAATATTGAGATGGCCTTTTGTGCTACAGGCGACATTTCCTTAGTATTGAATTTTAGGTTTCGAGCTCAAGTCACCACCTACAGATGTACAAGATTTGTGGTATTTTCGTATTCAGGAGTTTAAAAATTTCACGACTTCTGTACGACTTGGTTTCAGATTACGGTTAAAGAAAGTCTAGGGGAAAGGTAGCGTTTATGGACAAATTCACCTTATAATGTCTCTCAAATTTTTTTTGACTAATAATGTCTCTTAAATTTTAAGCCATATAATTAGCCATTTAACTTTTTGGTTTTATAGCAATAAAACTATTATCTAAACTGAAAAATCAAGTCAGCAAAGCAAACCAAGTAAGATAACAGACATAATTTAATAATGTAAAATCTCTGTGTGAGTTTTGGAGACATTTTTATCCCGACCAATACCTTAAATTAGAGACTATAAAATTTGAGGATATTTTTTTACTGACAAAATTGTAAAAATGAGAATTAAAGCATTTTTTATGTAAGAAAAAGGAAGACATCTCTCACAGAGACATAAGCCTTTCCTTGGTCTGGGGGTTCCTTTTCTATTTTCACCGTGGTGGTGGTTCGGCGTGCTCTGCTGCAGTTTAAGGTTGATTCCGGAGGTTGGGTTTGAGCTGTAGGAGTGGGGAGTCGTTTCTTTGACTATGGATAAAGGGCGTTTAGGCATAAAGCTTCAGTGGAAGGAGATGGGAGGAAGTGATGAAGAGGGCTGCTTGCTGATTGGTAGGGTGGTGGCAAAGGCCCAGGTGGGATACGCAACGGTTAGAGGGGCGGTTATTGCTGCTTGGAAAGTTATGGGAGAAGTTGAGATGAAGGCTATAGGTTTCAATCTGTACTCGTTCACTTTTCCTACTTCAGAAGAGGCTAAGCGTATGCTGCAAGAGAATCCTTGGGTGGTAAGGAGCTATATGCTAAGTTTACAAAGAAGGAAGCTATTTCTAAGTGATAATGAAATCCAAATAAATACATGTGAGTTTTGGGTACAGTTTCATAATATACCTCCGGAAGGAAGGATGGCAAGTAATATAAAGTTAGTGGCTGAAGAAGTGGGAAGGGTTATAGAGATAGAAGATCCGAAGGATAGACATTTTAGTACAAGGGGCTTTGGCAGGGTGAGGGTTGAAGTAGAGGTGGATAAACTATTAATTCCAGGCTTCTTTGCTCCTAGACTAGATGGTTTAGATGATGTCTGGATTCAGGTAAGATATGAAAGCTAGCAAGGTTTTGCTTCAACTGTGGACGGCTTAGCCATGAAAGTAGAACTTGGGAAGAAGAGAAGGTGGTGGTAGGGGCGGAAGAGGGTGGTCGGGGATACGATTCTTCTTTATGTACTCAAGCAGTCCAGTGACCAGGTACGCTGACGGGGAGGAGAAATTTGCTTGTGCAAAAGGGGAGGGGAGGGGTGTAAAAAGGGGAAGGAAGTCTTAATAACTTGCATGGGAAGCGTGGTTTGGAGGCCGTACGATGGAGAGAGGAGAAGGTTCTATGGGAACCTGTATTGAGGAGAATAGGAGTAGGAAAGTTGACTCAACTATAGCTGTCAAGGAGTCCGCTGTTGTGACAGTTTCTAGCAGTGTTAGAAAAATCGGTTCGGACCGACCGGTCCGACCGGTGACCCGCTGAACCGGCGGGCTGGCCGGTCCGAACCCTTGTCAACCCGGTCAACGGGTTGACTCGGCGTTGACCGAGTCAACCCGGCCGGTTTGACTTGAACTCGCCCAACCCGCCGGGTTGGGCGGGTTAAATTTTTTTTTTTTGCCAGTTTCAGCTCTCGCTTCCCTGCCCAGTCTCTGATGCCGCCGAGAACTGAAGAATGAAGCTCTAATGCCCTCCAAAAACTGTCTCACCACTCGCCAGTGTCTCTCGTCACTTTCAACTTGCGAACACCAGCTCTTCGTCAGCCACCAAGCTCTCAGTTCTCCGTTATACACACAGTTTTGCAAGCTGAGGGAAGGTGGGACTCAAAGTGCAGCACGGCGTCGTTTGGATTTTGGTGAAGCAGCTGAACCTTCTGATTAAAAGGGAGACGCCGTCAGTTTTCGAGGAAGAAGCAGCTGGAAAACAATTGATGCATAGATTGTTATTACAAATTTAATTTGGGTGAAGCACAGACACGAAGGAACGGTTAATGGCTGTAAATAACGTACCTCGGGGGCAGAGTTGTATGGAATCGGAGAAGAGGTGGCCGGAATCCTCGATGCGGAGGAGGACATCTTTTGGCCGAAAAGTATAAAACCAGGATCGTTGGCTGGCATATCTGGTGAAGCGCTCAGGCGAGGTGGGGACGTTGGAGTCCGGAGGGAGGGAGGGAGAGGGACGTCAAACTCGAACGGCCATACAGATTAAAGAGAAAGAAGCGGAAAGAGAGATAGGTAATCAGGGGACCCAGAAAACTTTTCCAAGATCGAGTGGTAATCAGGGATGGAGCCTCCCAAAGAAAAAGGCCCTGCAAAAAGCGCACACAACGTGAGCCATTGTACTCCTACTCACACCAGCAAAAGCATCGTCCTTTTTTTTAGTATACTCTTCATTTTCTTCCTTTTATGAATTCTCCGTACCTCCCCCTTCTCTCTCTCTCTGTGATTGTTTTGTTTATTTCTTAAATTTGTTGCCGTTTTATTTGCTTCCTATTTTTAAAAGAGCACGAGGATACTGGGATAGAAACCGTACACATTGATGAGAACACTGTTGTGTTTAGTAGGAGTAAAGAAAGCCATTGAAGGTAAAATCTGAGGACATGAATGCATCATTGACAGTAACAGGGAAATTAAAGGTGTTCCTAATGCATAGATTGTTATTACAAATTAATTTGTAATATTTTTAATTTTTTATATAGCCGGGTCGACCCCCGGTTCGACCCCGGTTCGACATCTGACCCTTGACCCAGTGTCTCGACCGGTTCGTTGTCCGGTCCGGTTTTTTGAACCTTGTGCTAAACCTCTGTATGTTGCATGTCTTTGATTGTTTACAGAGCCATCCACGTCCACTTTAATATAGCTCGTAGGCTGTCGAGACCATCTGCTACTCCCTCACATTGGTACTTGAAGTGTCCGTTCTCTATCCGTTCCATAAGATGGTACATACATTTATAAGCTAGATCAACCGGTAGATCGCTAGCTCCTTCAAACACCTTCTTGCAGTTGTTCTTCCAAATCAACCAGCAAATCGTTCCAAAGACCCTATTCCAAGGCCATCTCAAAGTCTTCCTTGAGCCAGTTTAGCTGATGTGTTCCAATGCAACTATTCCTGCAAATTACCACTAAAAAAATATAGATATATAGGTAGGGTTAATCAAATAATGCCATGCACATCTAGCATACTCAAAGTCTCTCAATATATGAGTAATTGATTCCTCATATCGACACTTAAAAGGGGCACACAAACTGATTCAGATTTAAAAGTTTTGCTCAAAAGAGAATTTGTAGGGAGCCTCTCATGAAACATTTGTCACATAAAGTATTTGGCTCTTTCAGGGATATCCTATATGTCAAA
>JANTPZ010142366.1:0-13130 GCA_025593235.1 Vachellia pachyceras
CGACCTATTTTTTGAAGTCTGGCCTGTAAGCCTTCAGACTGGTCTGTTTATATATAAAACAAATATAATTATTTTTATATAATGCAAATAACACTTTTTGTATTTTTTAATCCTAATTTTCATATTAAATACTTATATCCAATAAATATAGTAGGCTTAGAGCCTACTGAAACATTTTTAAATGTGTACAATAGTAGGCTTGAAGCATATTTTGAGGCCTTTTTGGAGGTCTACATTATATTTAGGCCTCTAAAAAGGCTTCGACCCTTACCAGACCTTTTGAAGGCTTCAGGTCTACATTATATTTAGGCCTCTAAAAAGCCTGCATTCAGACTCAGATTCAAACTCAATGTTTTCATTACAGGCTGATGCCTTTAATCAAAACTTAGCCTATTTCCATACCTTTTTTTTTCATACAAACCTATTTTCATGCCTACTCGTAAATATTTTGTAAGCATGGTTTAAAGTGTAAAATTACCTTGAGTTTTTACCATAAAAGTAAAAATATCATGACGAATTTTATATATAACTTAATAACGTTGGTTTTTTTATACTATCGCCCAAAGTGATGCATATGTAATAATATTGTGTTGAATTTGATGTGATTTTTACTCCCAATTTAAATATTTGTTGCTATTTTTACACATTACGTATGGATGAAATGGGTGATGACGTTGGTGCTACGTTTGGGATAATCATGGAAGACTTGGTAAAAGCCTGGAGCAATAAAGGTGACATCTTTCCAGAGCCGTCCCAACATGGATGTCCTATTAATTTATATTAATTATTAATTAATAACTAATAGTTGATGAAAATGGTAAAAATAAGAATAAAAGAAAGCTGGGGACTTTTTACGTGTCGCTTTCTTAGGTCAAAAGAAAAAAAAACATGTCCAAAAGTTTCAGTATTCCCGTATACTTGGTTCGTTGGATCTTCCGCTCAAAAATTACAGTACCTCAAGGGCCTGTTTCGATGGTTACTGAAACATTATCCAAACAACCCTATACATAAGTGGCGGGTTTAGGATATTGTTTGGTTGTGAACTATTTTTTAAGAAGATAAATGAAATTTATTCTTAATATCTTTTAAAAAGGATTTAAACAAAAATTTAATAAATTTAAAATTAGTAAATAAAACAGATAGTACTAATATATATCTAATTTTCTAAAAGAAATACACGTTGCTCCCACGTTGCTATACATGCCAGAATCAATTATAAACCCCAAACCAAACACCCGTTATGATGCTGTTTGGTAAGGAGAAACTGAGGCAAGGGAAAGGGAATCGACCTTCCGTTCCCTACTAATCACATGTTCGGTAGGTGGTACAAAGAAATAATTAAAAATTCCCTATAATTCGGAACACTTGGTAAAAAGTCTTTAAGGAACTTCAGTGAAATATATTATGGTTGGGCAGTTACCGGTTTACCTTAGTGATAGAAAAAGAAACAAAGGAGCTGAATCAATTTGGCATGCGTATGTGGGAGAGGGAAGCCAAGAGAAAACTGTAGTGCTTGTTTGAGTTTCATGTTGAAATCGCGTTGCACATAAGTCGAGACAAAACTCTTCTCACATACTTACCCCAGTTTGCATAAAATCACTCTCCCAATATATTTCCAAAAAATGCAAGTAAAGTTCATCCTATTCTTCTCCGGATCATGATTCACCATAACTGATATGCTTTTGTGTGTGTGTGTCACACATATATGTGTACATGCATATCCCACTTTTACTAATAAGCACATCGAAAAAAAATTGAATCAATTAATATTTGTAGTATTACTTCAATTATTGTGTTAAGATTAGGAATACATGGGAAGGTAAAGGAAGAATATAATATTGTCATATATTGAACTACTCATGGGTAAAGGCGGGAGGGCTTCTTGGATGTGGGCAAGTATATTGGAAGGAAGAAGGGTTCTTGAGGGGAACATTATAGCTAGAATTGGGGATGGTTGGGCAACTAGAGTGTGGCTTGACCCCTGGGTTGAGAGCTTACTGAAGAAAAGACTTTTTTTCAGAATGCCCAAACGATGATTTAAGAGATATGAGGATAGCCGAGTTAAGATCAAATGGTGGCTGGGACCTTTCAATTTTGGAGGGGAGGATTTCGATTATGGAAAGGGAGGCCAATGAGAGGGTGATGGTGGCACCTCAGAGTAGGGTGGATAAATGGTTGTGGACAGGGGGAGAAGGAGTGGGTACGAGGTTAGGGATGGGTAAGAGATAGCTAAGATGAATGTTCTTGATAGGAATAACAAAGTTCCCTCAGCCTCAAATAATGCTCATAGGGAAGTTTGGAGGGAGGTGTGGAGGTTAAAAGTTCCCCATAAGCTTAAAAACTTTCTATGGAGACTGCTCTCTAATTCTTTACCGACGCTTCAGAATTTGAACAAAAGGAAGTGCTGTGCATTGAATGTGTGGCTCATCTGGAGTGAGCAGGTGGAGGATGTGAATTATGTGTTCTTCGGGTGCAAGTGGGCTAAGGCAACTTGGTTTGGCTCTCTGAATTGTCTTTAAACTTTGATAATGTTGTTGGTTTGGATCCGGTTATTTGGATCTCTAGTTGTTTGTGTGATGTAGGGTTATCTAGATGGAATAAGGCTTTAATTGTTGGGATGTTAAGGCAGATTTGGAAGGGAAGGATTGCTTTTTTATATGAACATATTGATATTAACCCGATCTTTGCTTTCGAACAGGCGGCTGTGCTTATCAAGGATTTTTGGGATGCTAATGAGGAGGAGGAGCCGGCTGGTACAACTTTGGAGGCTTCTCAATCTGTTCAAGTGAGTAGATGGTAATGAAATTAAAATCAACTCGGACTGTGCGTGCCTTTTGTCCGATTGAGGGGAGGGCTGCTACTGCGTTCATTGTCATAGATGTTAATGGCTGGCTGCTGGATGGTGGTACGAAGCTGGTGAGTGCTAACTCGGCTTGATGGCGGAAAGTATAGCTTTATTGGAGGCTGTAAAATATGCTGTGGACAAAGAGCTGGAGGAGGTGAGATTTGAGGCTGACAATCAATCTCTGATTAACTGTGTTAATCACAGCTTGTCTCCTAGTGATTGGAGATGCGAGGTTATCCTTGAAATTCTGGATGATTCAAGGAAAGTTTTAAGGAATAACTCTTTTGATTGGATTCCTAGGGAAGCCAATTTAGTAGTCGATTGGGTTGCTAAAGTTTCGTTGGGTGGGTCTTGCCCAGATGATTAGGTTTCTCGACAACCCCTGATAATATAATATGGTGTTGTCACGTGACAACCCCTGATAACACCCTGTGCTGCATTGACAACACCTCTGGGACCATTTTTTAAATATTTTAAAATTTAGGACCATTTGATAAATAAGTCCCTTACGTGGGACCAAACAGTAAATTTCCCTAATTTTTTCTTATATTACGAATAAAATACACCATATAATTTTTTATAACATCATACTTTTCATATTCTTATACTCACATTCTTCAAGTTTTTTTACAATGATACAGTATCGTAGAAGCATTTTTAAGATGTGTCTAATGCTCTAACATGTTTTTGATGTGTTCAGCACCCCAAATTGCCAGCCACAAAGAATACTTTAAGATGTTGTACTCACCTAAAAATACTTTATAATATTGAATGAACTACAAAATATTTTATCATAAATATAATTTAAAAATATTAAAATGTTGGATACATTTTTAACTCAATTTTTGTTATCTATAGTGTTCCTATTATGATGAAATAAACATTCGCATGTATGAAAGCTTTTAAAATATTTAATTATTTGACACTCAATTACTTACTGTTTCAAAAAGTTAAAAAAATGCGTATAATATAATTTCACCAAAGTATATATTTAATTATTTAAGTTTACATCAAATTTCACTTAAACTCATTAAATTTAAAAAGTATACTTTTTAGTTATTTTGCCTTGACACCATTAATTTCATTTAACAGAAAATGTTGATTTAATATATTTAAATGGTGATTCTACTGTTAACTAATAATAAAAGTGATTAAATTTTAAAATTTTAAAATGATTATATTAAATAATTAAATTTTAAGCATATTTTATCGTTATTTCATCGCAGAATAACTATTTAAATTTAATAAGTCAACCTTTTCTAGTAAAATGAACTAACGGTGTTAAGATGGAAAGATTAAATGCGTACTTTTTAAATTTAAAGGACCAAACTGAAACTTGATATTAATTTAAAGGATCAAATGTACACTCCTATCTCTCATCAATATATAAGAGTTACTTGGCTGGTGTGGACAAACTAATGAAATAAAATAATGCCTAATTTGAACAAATGTGACATAATCTCCCTAAAGTATACATGTGTAACAGTATATTGTATATCAGCGTATAAATTAAATAAATAGTTTAAAAAATAATAAATATAAGAGATAAAATATATTGCTATGTTATAAATATTTTGATCCAACTTAAACTTAATTGTTCCTTCACCGTATTTCTGTAGATTTAAATTACTAATTTTAAGAAATTTAAATTTAGAATATTTTTCTCAAACAACGGTTCATCGAGAATGACTGAATGCCTTACTGATTTTTAAAAATCTTATGAAAAATAAAATCCACCATTCAAGCAACAATTTAGCTACACTTTAGCAAATATATACTAAATGCTAAAAATTTCACATTTAAATATTTATGGTGAAAGATACTTGAAATTTGTTTAAGGACTCAGATCCTCTAGCGATAACAACACATCTTTAGCGAGTTCGATTCTATTATAGTTACATGCAATATATATTTAACTATATGCAAATGTTATGCGCTTAGGTTTTTAAAATTTGACGTGTGACACTCATTTTTAACTGTGTATAATTTATCTTTAATTATGCACAAAATTATTTTATTTTACATATGACTGAGGGTATATTCTCATGAAAAGATTTGTATTCGCGCAAGAACTCAGATCTTTAAACAAATTTTAGGCACATTTAATAAATATTTCAATGGGTACTTTTCAGTAATTTTTTTATTTTTGAAATTCTATACATTATAGCATGCCCATAAATTTTAAAAGTATAGGACAATTGAAGTCATGTTGGGCTTGTCCTAATGGTGGTTGCATGATGGCCGATTTTAAAATCATTAAAAAAAACGAGTCTGCCCTAAAAATTATAAGAAACTATCACACTCATGTAGTTTTGATTTATTAATTTCATGAAAAGGAAATATGTAAACAAAGAAACAATGAAATGGCAACGATTGGTGCCCAAAAAAACAAATGTCAATAATTGAATGTGATTCTGCATGAAAACTTTTTCTATTTATATATGTACGACTATAGCCGAGTTATATTTAGTGGAAATGATCATTTCTCCATAATTTAATGAATTAATATTTGAATTTCTGTTAAAAAAATGATTACATTTAGTATTTCATGTGTGTGTTTGGGAATCATTAAGAGAAAAGAGTTATGAATTTTGAGATCATTTTACGAATTTCAAAATGATTTTATGGATGTCGATATGCTTTTTACGGATTTCGATATACTTTTTATGAATTTCGAAATACTTTTGTCTTGACTTGCGTGCACCGTTGAAAAAAATTGTTTCCAAACATGCACAGTGACTCGAGCTAAATTAGCTTCAGTAAAAAGATATGTCTAACAAAATGTATACATCAATCCCTCTCAACATAACAAATTTAAAGTTTGAATCATCGTTATATTTAATATTTATAATATCTCAAATTAGACAAGTGATTTTGGGTGACATGAAGAGTCATTTTTAAGAATGGACCATGGTTGAGGGCCATGCAATTATCAAATTATCAACTTGGATGCAAAAAGAGATAAACTAAGGAAAAGGTTACATCATTGGTATCATAACATAGGAAGAAAAAATAGAGCAACTTGAGGATCGGATAAGGAGGAGGAAGGGGAAGCAGCAACACAACTAATACAAGCAGGCAGGTGAGTGTTTGTATTAGTTTATTTTAGATGATTTTATGGAATTCTATGTAAGCATGTCAAAAAAATTTATCTCGATTTACGTAAATGTATTTTTTATGTGATTATATTTGTGTGTGGTGCAATAATCTTTAACGAGGGAAACACCAACATAGGTTAAGTCTAATTGAACGGTTCGGTCTCTAGAACATGGTGAATAAATATTTAAATAGTTATTAGAATATATTTTCACATTAACACTTGATAGAACCTCGAATAGAAATGGCCGGGATGTAATTTAAGTGTTAGTGGTTCAATTGTGGTTGAATCAGATCAACTCAATCATTATTTAAATAATGTAATTTAATTAAAATACATAAAAAATGTTTTTATAAAATTCTAAAAACAATCATGTTTAGATAAAAATGCATTAAATCATAAGTAAATAAAATTTCAACGTGAACTGCTTTTTTTTTCTTTCTGTTTTTAACTTAAAGAAATGTCATTCTAACCATAATAAGTGAAGAAAAAAAATATAAAACCCAACCCAATTGATCTGATTAAAACTCTTGATCAAATTGTTCATGGGATTAAATTCATTGGTTTAATGAGCCTAATTGCATTGGATTTTAATACCATAATAAAAGGCCTTTTTGGTTAGATTTAGTTCATAAAAAATGATTGACAATATAAATTTAACGACTTTCTAAATAAGCAAGAATTCTTACCGCCCACGAGCTCGTTTGAAAGCACGTTTAAAAATAACTTTTACTAAGTTCAACCTAAAATCTAGGTTTTGGAAAATAGATTTTAAGAGAATAGTTTTCATGGATTCTGAAGTAAAACCTAAATTTTAAAAAAGTGAGTATTTAGATAAAATTTAGATTTTGGAGTAAAATCTATGCTTTGCAACAAAACATAGGTTTTGGGAAGAGTTTTCAAACGAGCTCATACAACCTTAAACCAACCTGGGCGCATGATACACCCTTATTTTTATTATTCAATAAATTTTAAATAAATTAAATCATGTTCATTTATCTTAATTAAAGATCTTATAATTAATATAGTTCTTTTTAAGAAACATATTTTAACCAATAAAATTCCCAGATCAACTCACTCTTGATTACATATTAATCTTGTCTACTAATTACAAGGGGTTGCTTATTAATATTAATATCGATCTTTAATATAAAATTCAGTCCCTAGTGCAATTTATATTATAAGGTGGATTTTACGTATACTAAATATCGGAAGAATCACTCCCATATATACAATATACATGTAATGCATATTAAAAAGTTATAATGAGAAAAGCGCTAAAAACTTTTCTTCAAAACTATATATAAAATTATATGATTCTCGTTAAAGCATGTTCTTCCCATTAATATCATTATAGATGTCAGAGTTTTTTAAAAAATAAAATGGTATATCCACTTAGTATATTATAGATTTTTGCTAATTATTTTGGAGTCATATAAAGTTGGTTTAATTTTATTACACATTCCAATCGTAAATATATTATATCTAGACCTTAATGTCATATAAAGTTGGTCTAACTAACTGATATATTTATTATTCTTTAAATTAATTTACTTGATTTATTGATTAATATATAATATAGCGATACATATAAATATTTCAAAATATACGTTATAATTAAATAATTCATTTATATTTTTTAATTTTCTAAAAAATTTAACCGATTCTTATATTAAGAATTAGAGGTGATAATTTATATTGTAAATAAGATCTTATATTTAAGATCGAGTGCACTATAATTTATTGTAGATTAACATTATTTAATGATTTTTTAACATTTTTAAATATATAAATACCACAAAGTGGCATGTCCTGGACCAATGGAAGGCCAATCAACCACCGACCTGAATTGACTGGTCAAGTTGGATGTAATGCTTTGCTCAACTTGATGTGATGGCATATTAATTCATTATAATTTATTATACACTAATTGATTATTTACCTATTTAATATGATAATGATGATGTGTGTATGTTTTTTCTTGTTATGTAGATGGATTTCTTCAATTAAAATTAAGGGAATATTAAAATATATTTTTAGATCGAGTTTAATATAAAAAAAGTATGAAATTAAAAAAAAAACTCTTCTATAAAATATATGTTCATGACATGGGAACATGTACTATATAGAGTTCAAGTTGGCAAATAAAAAAAACTACGTAGATTTCCTTCGAATCTTTGATGACATAATATAAAAATATATTTGTTGTCCTCCAATTTTATATGAGAATTTAATTTGATTAAAATTTTAAAAAATATATTTTCATTCATTAGACTCTCATATCATCAATCTCAAACGATAATTTTTTTTAATGTAGGCTTTTGATGCTTACAAATTAAAGTTAATATGTCATTATCTGTGAATATTTTATAAATATTCAAGATGTTAATGTTTACATTGTCCATTAATGAAACTAATAAAGTTAAGATTAAAAAAATAAGTTATAAAATTAAAATGCCATTTTATATAAAGTTTAAGCATCAAAGATATTGTTTTCGTTTTTATGGATTTTCTTTCCCAGCTTTGATGTAATGTGCTTGTTTATTGAAGCGTTTGGAAAAACTAAACGCAAGTTCAACAATATTTTTCTGTAAAACGAGGTAATCTCCTTCATATATTTACTCCGACTTACGTAAAAGTACTTTCTACCACTTTCCCAAATGGACACAATATGTTTTTATAATACAATGCTTAATCTACACAAGCTTCCATATCCCATTTATAGTTGACCTTTTCAAATAAATGTATTTAAAAATATTTTATTAATGTAGAATTAACAACAGTAAAAATTATATTATAATAACGAATAATGCATAAACAATAAATAGTACAAAAATTATGTGTTTTTAAATGTGTTTTCCGATAATATCGGTGTATGCCTTGTGGATAAAAATACATTTTCCAACAGAAGGATATATTTATTTTTGTATAATCGGTTCAAGCACAATGTTTCTTTCACTTTCATTGTTATCCAAATGAAAATTGTAAAAAATAAGAATAATAACAATAATATCTGCATACACACACACACACACACAGAATTGGAAAACAAAAAATAGAATCCAAAGTGGATCAAAAGTTTTTCAAAGGTTATAATCATTTCCTACTTTAGAGAAAAAACAGAGAGAGATTCAAGATTCCATCTGGCTATGGCATCATTACAGTAAGAACATTCTATGTCAACTATGAAAAGCTTTTTATATTTATTGATTCAATGGTGGTAGATAAAAAAAACAATATATCAAATCATACATTGTAAAGTTGTGCATTTATGGGTTACATGATTATTTAGGTAATTTCCTTTAAACTTTGTTAAAGACGTGTGAGGAACTATCATTACTCTAAGATTTTAAATTTTGAATCACCTTTTTGGGATTCAATATTTTTGAGGTACTTTTTCCGTCATTTTTCTCTTTTTTTTCACTTCATTGTTATCCAAATTAAAATTGTAAAAATAAGAATAATAACAATAATATTTGCATATATACAGAATTGGAAAACAAAAGTAGAATCCAAAGTGGATCAAAAGTTTCAAAGTTTCTAATCATTTCCTACTCATAGTAAAAGAGAGAGATTCAAGATTCCATCTGGCCATGGCACCATTACAGTAAGAACATTCTATGTCAATTATGAAAAGCTTTTTTTATATTAACATTCTATGTCAAACATGATTGTGTCTATTAGATAATTGACATACAAGCACACGTATTTATGTTAGATCTAGTAGAATAAGTTGGTTCTTCACAATACATCAAATTAATATTTGAATCCTTACTGAAAGAGGTGTTCACAACGAGAGAGATTGACCCATGTAGTTAGATTCGATTCCATTGATAATAATAAGTTTATTTTTACACAGATGAGGACATCTGAAATTTTGAAGCAGGTACGTACAAAAGAACAAGGAACAAATTAACCTTATTGTTCTTCATTCAATCAAGTGTCTGCGTTTTTTTCCGCAGTTACTCTGTCTGATATTGCAAAAAGATTCCTTTGTTTTTTTTATTCTTACAATGATGATGTTGATTTGAAGAATTGGGGTTTGGCTTCGGTCTTATCTTGAAAGCTTTCCCCTAAGAGCTCAGGGTATCACAACCTTTTTCTTTATTAATATCATCCTATCAGTTAAAAAATTAATATTGACTGTAAATCAAAGGTGATATTAATCCAAAGAAATTTCCATGCAGTCATAACACAACTCATTGGCAAAAACTTCCAAGCAAATTCAACCCCAACTCATTTAAATTAATCCTTATTTTTATATCATCATCATCTATAATTATTATTACGTTCACCTTCATGATAACGATAATTACCACGTCTCTTACCATGGATACGTCCACGACCATGAGCATGGTAATTAGTAAGTGCTCACAGTCGCTTTAGGGAATGGAGCAAATTCAGTTGGACACATATCATGATTTTTCATCAATAACTCATTATTTTATTTAGTTACCAACAGAATTATATCAATTCATAGTACTTTTTAAAACCTTTCTCTTGATATTGCTGGTGTAGGAGCATATTTGAAGTATGAAAATTAGAGAGGGTTTTTCTAATAAATCCACATGAGTGATGTTCTCACCATATAATTTTAATTGTGAGCTTTTTTTGAAAACTGCGGAATTATATTCACTCACGGTCTTAAAAACTTATAGCCCTAAATGTATCCATTTATAATGAGCTCTAGCCAAAATCGCCGTTTTGTGGTGATCATATCTTTCCTTTGAATTAGTCCATAATTCTAATGGATCGTTTACGATTAAGTATTCAGCTTGTAATCCTTCATAAAGATGGTGACGAAGGAAAATCATGGTCTTAACATTATCTTGATTATGGCTCGTTTGGTACACTAGAATTGATTTTGGTAGAAATGAAGATGGAAATGGATATATATGAAAAAAAAAAGAGGGGCCAAAAAGCTAATTCCATGGAATTGAATACAATTCCATGGGTTATATCATGTAAATCATATCCACCCATTTTGGTGGAAATGATTTCCACATGGAAGCCATTTACATAGCCAATTCCACCATACCAAACATAAGAAATGAATTCCATTTCCATTTCTAACATCTAATTCCACCATATCAAACATGCCATTTAGTTGTTTCATTTCCTGGTAAAATAACATTACCTAGACCATTAGCATCTTGGTGGATCTCAACATTTAAGATCCAAGATAGATAAATTTTTCTTGAAATATCAAACCTGTAAATTCGAGTTTGACAAAATTGGTCATTACTTGAACTAAAAACAATAATAACAATTAAAATTATGATAAAATTGATGTTTTAATGAAGTAACATAATAACTTTAAAATATTAAAATTTACAAATCACATGTAGAGAAACATAATAATCATAAATATACATGATGGAAATAAGATAATAACATATATAATTAAAAGATATCAAAAAATAAAGTAACTTTAGTTGATTAATTTTGTTGATATGGCTTGTCGATGTGGCATCCACCTCACATTTTTATTACTTCTAAGCCATATTAATCCAAAAAATCTGCACTTTAAGATCATTGGCCAATTTTATATAGTCATTATTAACTATTCGCATTTAACAAAACCTACGAATGACTTAAAAGTGTGAATTTATTAAGTAAATAAAAGTTGGTAATACTATGAAAGTATTATTTGCTATAAATGATCCCAACACCCACCTAAAAAATAACCATTATTAAGTATAATATATGCAATGTAAAAAAGTATAATATATTTATTAAATTAAATTGGAAAAGCCACTTAAAGGTTTCCACCTTCTAGAAGGAATGCAAAAATTGAATTATCTCAACTCAAGAGAAGATATACCAGTAATATAATTATCATCAATATAATTTAAATAGAAAATTAGATCGAAAAACCTAAAAAGAATTATATTAAATAGAGACAATAATAAAATTAGAAATATTCAGAGGGACTAAACATCAAAAGATAAAGTTAAAAATGCTAAATTATCTTTAACCGAACCTCCTGCATTCTGAATTTAAAAAATTTGAATATATACAAATTTTGTCCTATTTTTCTATTTTGTTCCTCATTTTGATTGCTCTGCATATGTAGAAATTAATTTGTCAAATCTTTGCCCCTTTATCTGGATTTAGTATAATTCAAACAATTCAAATGAAAAATTGGTTAATTTACCTTTTTTTTGAAAAAAAATTGGTTAATTTAGTAGGTCAAAAAATAATTAGTTTTTCAACAACCAACAAAATCGTGATTATAATCATTATGTAGTATATATTAAAATGGATTACAAAAAATAATACACACACATTATTCATCAAAATATGAATAATAGTATAAATAAAATCATTAATAAATTATATTATTATAATTATTATTAACTCGTGTATAATTTATCAGTTTTCAAACCGTTTAGCAACTGCCAAAAACAGTCAATTATTTGCTGGCTTATTAGAGTAACTCCCACCTTCTAGATGTTTTACTTTTTTGATAGATTTCTAGAACGTTTATTATTTCCCAGAATTCAACAAATTAATAACCTTTATATAAATAGAACAAATATTTATTAAATTAAATTATAGATGCCAATTTATTAATTTCCACCTTCTAGAAGGACTGCAAAAAATGGAAGAAGAAAAAGATTCAGATATCTTATCTCAACAAAAAAAATTAGGAAATGCAACTTAGGTCTTCTTTTTTTTTTAATCTAAGGCAGATGGGCCTATGGCAACTGGATCAAATAATCGGGATAACTGACTAATTTGGAGTGAGGATATGACTTTGACACACCTCTATGAGGTGCTTTGCATAAAGAATGAGTAATCCCCTTCCAATAAACACGACTCCAGATTTGAACTCGTGTTCGTATGGGGAAGTACCGGTTGCCTTACCACTGCATCCCAGCACTTGTTGGTTTAGGATAATCAATCTACATGGTAATAATATTTATAATAAATTTATTATTAATAATAAATCATAAGATAAATGTGACTTAACTGTGTGCGCGCAGTTGTCACCGTGTTTCATTTTATCTTGCTTAGGTAAAATTAAATTAAATAAAAAATGTGTTTTGTTTTTGTTAAATTAATTTTCCTTTGAATTAAATTAACCGCGTAGCAAATGGATAAAGGACTGCCACGTAATATATTGACCGAAATTTAATAAATTAAATTCAGAAAACCAGAGACTCCCCTGAATTACCCAAATAC
>JANTPZ010142367.1:0-11197 GCA_025593235.1 Vachellia pachyceras
ACTTTGGCAATGGCGGCTGCAACCGGTTTAGGTGCTGTACCCTTCTTTGTGGAGCTTGAGCCACAGTGGGCTGGGTTATGCAATGGAATGGCAGCAGGTGTCATGTTGGCTGCAAGTTTTGATCGTGTTCAGGAAGGGCAGAATCACGGAGCTGGAAACTGGGTTGTGATTGGGATTTTAGCTGGTGGCATTTTTATTTGGCTATGCAAGAAGGTGTTGAAGTTCTGGCCCATTCTTTGTACCAAAATCATAATTTATCTTGCTTTGAAGAAAGGAGTTGAATCAATATACATATATGTGTATATATGCATATTTTAAAACAGTGATTCTGTGCTGATACATGAACTTTTCTTCGGTGTTTTTGTGCTTTGAGGAAAGGAGTTGAATCAATATACATATGACTAGAAATGCTTTTAGGCTTTTCATAGCCTTTGTATGATAATGCTACAGAAGGTGACTTTGGCTTCAAATATATCATTTAAGCAACATAAGTAGTTATATTGAGAGGTCATGTCAATAATAAAAGGACGAAGTTAGTTATCTTTGGCATATCTTTTTGGAGTGAACCAATCTATCTACTCCAAGAATTTTGCTAATTTGGTGATTTGATGAAAGAATTCAGTGTTTGTTGATATCTTGGGCGATTCTTTTATTTTCTTTTTACCTTATCTTTTAGGATGCACTTAGTGATATAAAACTTGTATCTACCTTTATAATTTCATTTTTTGGTTCATTACATGTTTATTTTGCTCTCAGTAATCTCCTTGGTTTCAGTATCTTGAGCAATATGGGGAAGTAAGCATGTTGGATATAAAGGGTGCTGAAGCCGCCAAAGTGGGTCTAATTATTGGAATTAAAAAAAAGAAGAGGGTGATGTAGCTTGCTTTGTACACATTTAGCAGGGTTAATTGTAAATATTTATTATGTGCTAGATGTAAAGTGTAGACATGGTTTTATCAGTTATAATACAATTGGTTCATGAATACTGGTGCTAGTGAATGTTGGTTAATGAATGTTGAGCTTCATGAATGTTGGTTAATGAACAACCCACGCAGCTATCACGGACAACCCCACCAGGTTACATTTAAAACCCCAGTAGCTCCTATTGACAACCTAAGCAGATGTCACTGACAACCCCAGCATCTCCAATTGACAACCCAAGTAGCTGTCACTGACAACCCCACCAGGTTCCATTTACAACCCTAGCAGCTCCCATTGACAACCCAAGCAGCTGCTATTGACAACCCCACCAGTTCCAATTTACAACCCCTGCAGCACGCATTTACAACCCAAGCAGCTGACTTGTATCCATATACAATACAAGCAGTTGTCCATGTTCTATCCATATATCCAACTTCGTTTTCCATTTGTATATACATTAACATAGTGATATACTCAGATGTACTTCATATTCATTTACATAATCCAAAAAATACATTGGCAACAAAATATACATAATGCCGAAAAACAATGTGCAACAATATATACATAATGCCAAAAATATATACATAATGCTATACTCAGATGACTCGATTGTTTGCAACTGTTTCAATAGAAACCTTACCATCCCCATAATGTGTAGCCTCCATATTTGGTTTCTTTAACTCTTCATAACTTGTGCTTTCTTTAATGACTCTTGATCTTACCAACCCAACTACATACATTACACCAGCCTATTCATTGCTTACAAATCTTCCTCCTACATGAAGGAATCATAGTATAGTCTTCCCAGACGTGCTAGCCATTACCATGCACCACCTTCAGAATATAATTGTCATTAACCACCTGAGAAACTACAGTAACAACTTTGATTGTTGTTGTTAACAACCTCTGCAACTACGTGATGTCACCACTGCATCTTCACTATTTATCTGCATTCCATCATTATTTTACATTACAAAACAGAGCATGATCAACGAAAACAGAGGACACACCATCTACTTCGTAATGAAAACAATCACATTACTTTTCTATCCATTTCAATGACAAACATTACTATTCTATCCATTTCAATGACAAGCATTGATATTGTGCTTGTATAAGGTATGGTTATTTATAGTTTATCCATCTATCACAAGCATTTTAATTTGTAGTTACAGAAATTTCCAGCTTACAACTGTTCTTTGATTTTCGTTCCTTCCAACAGAAATTAATCAAAATTATTTATAGACACATGAGAATGAGCATGTAAATATGTGTGAGGTCAAAATCCCAAGAATTCCCCATTTGCACCCTCTTAGCATCACAATTATCTTTTGAACTCTCGCAACAGGTGGTACCAATAATCAACAGGGTAGACATTGGAAAACAATGTCAGTTGTTCGGTGGGATCAGAAGATTACTTTTAATTGACTAAAGACATCAGCTGACTTGACTTTGTTGGTTTGGAAGGATAATTTATGGAATAATATATATAATGGAGATAGAATGAATAGCATAAAAAACAGCTGATGTACCCTTTTCTTGAATGCAAATCTCAGTGTTTGAACTTGAGTTCCTGAGCAAACCCGTAGGTCAAATCCAAGGAAGTCCACACAAATAACTTGCGCTTCCTACATTTCAACCAATAGAAATTATATACAGAATAAAACATGCTATATATGAGCATAGGTTACGCAAAAATGCGAACGGATGACAAGGGAGCTAATGAAAGGCATAGATGATTTAGCCATTCTTGTCTTCTTCTGATACATTATTGTCCAGTTGTAACTCAAGAGTTCTCATTTAGAAAGAAATAGCAGAAAATGTGTAGCCAAAACTGTGGATAGCCTGATACTACCAATTAAAATGCTTGGGATTTTGACGGCTTCAGGCTAGCACGGTGACGACGACGGCTTCAGGCGACCAGAGCAGCGACAACAGTTGAGTAGAGGTGGGTCGGCACTTTTCATGGAGCGAAGCCTTCAACCTAACTGTTCAGAACCTTTCAAAACATTGGCTTAAGGGTAATCTGGTATTTTCCAAACTCCAATTAACCATTATAAGGTCCTATGGGACCTGATAGCAATTGTTTACTTCCTTAGGACCATTTACTAATTTTTTTGCTTCCTTGAGACCTATGGTTGATTGTTCTAATTTTATTGGTTTGATTTGAATTCACAATGGAATTTCATCTAATTTCTTCGACGTTGACTGGCCTGTGGAATGTGGTCCCTCGCCCATATGTGCAAGTGGATTCATCTTATGCGTGAAGAAATATTGGTCAAATTGGTAGATAATTAATTTAATTTAGGGAAATTTGCAATCAGGTCCAAATAAGAGAATTAATAAATAAAAGGTCCCAAAGATTTAAAAAACTACTATAAGGTCTCAGGAATAGCTGTTGAGGTTGTCATTGACAATTTTACCGGCCTTCATTAATAATCTTACCCGCCTTTATTAACAACCTCAGCAGCTACTCCTGGGACCTTATGGTAGTTTTGTGAATCTTTGGGACCTTTTGTTCATTAATTCTCCTATTTGAAACTTGAATGTAAATTTTCCATTAATTTATAAGCAGCAAAGTCGTAAACTTAGATGCTGCCGTAATATAATCATGTGAGAATCTTATTGGTGGTTGATTATAAATATTTAAGAAATTTACCATCAAGTCCCAAATAGAAGAATTAATGAATAAAAGGTCCCAAAGATTATTAAAATAACCATCAAATCACAGGAGTAGCTGCTGAGGTTGTCATTAACAACCTCAATTGCTACTTCTGGAACCTTATGGTAATTTTATGAATCTTTATAGCATTTTATTCATTAGTTCTTCTAGTTGGGACCTGATTGTAAATTTTCCTAAATATTTCTATAAGCTGTGAACCCAAGGTTTAACATGGTAAGCGTGCTAGATCAAACTTATATAAACTTGTCTTCATCACTTATTTTTAATATATGTGTTTGTTTGGAACAACGTTTCTAAAAGTCAAACGCATGTTCAACAGTATTTTTCCGCAAAACAAGATAATCTCTTCTACATATTTACCTCGACTTGCGTAGAAGTACTTCCCTACTGCGTTCTCAAGAGTAAATTAAAGTATTTCAATCAAATAATATCCATTTATATTTTGTGATAATCTATATTATTTTGTAATTTTGTAAGAAAAAAGACCTAGATGCTTAACCTTGTATATGTAATGTACTTTTTGTCCAATCAAATCAGAATAAGTAGATTTCAAAGTAATAATCATATTGATAATAAGAATATGTTATATAATGAATGATATACAAAAAAAATTATCATGCATATCCTTAAAAAATTTATCATGCATATCCTTCTCTCAAGACGAGTGTTTTTAAGCCAAATTTAGTATTTTTTTAATAGAACTGAAATCATATTATATCAAATTAATAATGCAATCAAGAGGACTAGAATTTTTTTTTCTATTTTTAAAACTTCTTTTTTTATTTTTTTAAAAACAAGAAAACCAAAAAATTTATTGGGATATTGTTTTTAGTAACTTGTTTTTTTTTCAAAAAAGTATATTTAAAAAAAATTAAAAACAAAAACAAGTTTTAATTGTTTTTGCATTTCTTAGTTATTGTTTATAAAAATTGGGAATTCTTTTATTCTCTATTTGATTACTTGTTTTCTATTTAAGAATTTGGGATATAATTAAAACTTTACCCTCCATCTGGATGTATTTATTTCCAAATATATTTTTTTGAAAACAATCATTCAAACAAATTTTTTATTTTTCCTTTCTAAAAATTATTCTTAAAAACAGTTTTCTAAAATACTTTTTAAAACAAGCAAATATATGCTATAAAAAAAACAAACAAATATAAACAAATAGGTCCTTAGGTCCATCATAATTACTCTACATACAAACTTGCAAAATTTTCAGTTTATTTGAATTTGTGAGAATAATTACTCTAATTATTCTATTACTCCGATAAATAATAGGAGTTTTGGGAGAGTTACATGAAATTCATACAATGGTTTATAAATAAAAGGGGAGATTTAGTCTCAGGTCCTAAATAAACAAAATATTTAAGGAATGATCCCATGGAGAAAAATATTTAATGAGAGGTCCTATTGACAACATGAGATCCTTGTACTAATAACACCATGTGCTGTATTGACAATACCTCATGTTGTTAATGGGACCTCTCATTAAATATTTTTCTCCATGGGATAATTCCTTAAATATTTTGTTTATTTGGGACCTGAGAATAAATTTCATTAAGAAAAATGAAATTTTATAATTTCATTAATTCGGCGCAGGATAGCAAGAGTACTGCCATTTTGCTAGCATTCACGTGGGAGCGTCGCAGCTTTACCAACACACTACAGCGCCTCCACTGTTTCTGGTTAGTGTCTTTGTAACAGGAAATCTTCCAAATCTAACAGGAAATACCATTTGCAAGAAAAAAAAAATTAAATCTTTATATATAAAAAAAATGAAACGCCTTCGAACTTTTTAATCTCTGTGGTGTAGACTACAGTTTATACTCAGAGTAAAGAGCACGACAGATCTGGATCGCGAAGATAGGGATCTACTTTCTTTGATTTCATTTCAGGTGGTCCTTTTCTACTTACCCAAATAATTATTCTTCCATCGCTGCTCGCTATTGTTCAAGCTTTCTCTTTCTGTTTCTTTCATCTCAAGTTTTTTATCTTCTAGTTCTGTCAGCTCCGTCTAATGCTATCTTTGCTGCTTGAACTTCGTTTTTGTTGATCTGTTTGTTTTACTTCGTTCGAGTGGGTTGAAGCTTGGTTTTGGTTTGCTTTCGTAAAGGTTTGCCATTTTATCCTCATTTGGTTGTTTACTAGTATCTCGAAAAGCTAGCGGTTTGCAATTTTATCTCAAAGGTTTGTCATTGTTATTAGTGACATGGTTTGTCGTATTGTCGAATAAAATAACTACCGACTAACTACGCTATAGAAAGAGATGTGGAAAGAAATATAGTTTATGGGGCCTGACTAAATTATCTGCAGATAGTTATATTCGCTGTATGTCATTAGCTTGGTGCTGCTGAGATTTGATTGATGTTATGCTCTCCTGCTTTGGAACTTACATGTTAAATGATAAACCTTTGAGCCTCGATTGGGAGCGGTAGATATAGCAGTTTTCTAATCCTTTACTTTAACTTCCGTAAAGGTGACATGAGATTGCACTTCAAACTTTAAATTATTTAGTCCACTGTATGTTTCCGCTTTAGACATAAAATACTAGCTAGATCTCATAAATGGCTTAACAGGCAGTACATGATGCAAAGTAAAAAACATGAGATGTTGTTAGTAATAGATAAACATAAAAGAGTTAAGGTTCATAGCTTTTAATGGCCTATGATAAATGTAGTTCAAGTCAGATTGTACCCCAGTAGCATGTACCCCCTACTATCATATGATCACTGGTGTATTAAACACAATCTTGTCAACTGTGTCCAGATGTCATTAGTTTCCCTTAGAATATAGTTTTAGACGTTGACAAATGTAGTTATTTAATGTTCCATCTTCTAAACACTTGGTTCTTTTGAAATTTATATTCAAAACCATTCCGACCTATATCATCACAATAATGTACATTTTTGGAACATATGGCTGTATGTTAGTATAAGATTGTCAGTTTAACTGCTGTATATGATCTATGAATTTCGTCTGATGCTTGGGGAGTCTGTTGATAGCTTACTTTGCTGTTCTATGTGCATACGTTGGCATTCATTTTTCTACTTCAATTTACTTGTTAGTTATATGGTATTTGAGATGGCTTATTAGTTTAGGAAGCAGAGACATTATGCATTCCTGAATTGAAAGAAATGAATGTAAAATGCATGACGATATAAAAGGAAGTAACTTCCTTTTCTGGAATTACTATGATCAAGCTAATTTCTAACACGTCCAGGTTTGAGAGGTTCATTGCAAAGATCATGTCAAGGAGACCAGTAAATCTTTCACGGCGCATAGCTGATGGGCGGAGTATACCATTTGTGGGCTCGATTCAGTCTAAATCTCATAGCTCCCCTTTACTGTCCATTGGACTCGTTGTTGTGGTGCTTCCCTATGCATTTCTGTTATTTTTACGACAGTAAAAGAAAGTTTAGCATCCTTAAGTTTATGCAATACTTTTATGCACATATTTGTTGCAAGTCGCAACATTGATGCATCAAATATCTCCTACAATGGCTCTTTCTCTGCTCCTTCCCGTTATAATTCTTTCAACTTATATATTCCATTGCATTCATCACATCTTCAATATGTTGCGTACTTTACCGAATTTGACCTTTGCAAATTTCAGGGTGCAATCCTCATCATTGGTTACGTTTATAGCAATTCAGGTTTGTAAATAATCTGTTGACTTAAATAACCATAGATTAAGAACATATAATTTTTTATGCAAAAGGGAATGATCTTGAATCTGTCTCCAACTATCCAACCTCATGCTTCAAATACTAATTGATACAGTAGACTCAATTCTTGGATCTAGTCTTTTTGAGCTTGTATTTTCTGAACTCTCTTAAGGGGCAGATTTGCTTTTGTCAATAATGTTTATTCTCCCACAAGGCCACAAGAAGAGCACAAAGAAGTATGCAAATTCTCATCCTCTGGGGGGTTAAAGAAAAATAAGACTAAAAATAAAATATAGATAACGGCCTCAACCTCAAGCCATAAGCATGGAATAGTTCAATGAATAACGCTTTTCCTTATGAGGAAGATTAGCAGCAGTCCAACAAGATAAATTAAGCTTCTTTCCTTCTCTTTTAACACCCTCCTGTCTCTGTCTTGGAATCATACCAAATTAATGCTATCAATGAACCTTCCAATTGCTCTAAAACCTTCTTAAATTCAATAAATAATTGATTAATTTAACTTGGAATTGTGACATTATACAAGCCAAAAGCAGAGAATAACAAATTAATATACTGAAGCAAATGACTTGTACTAATTAATCCTATAGCATTCTGCCATGGTAATTACATATCTTGTTAAATCCTCAACTATAACAAAATATTTACTAGATAAAAAAAATAGAACATGCAGAAAAAAATACCAGATGTTGCTGTTAATGAAAATAGTCTGAAAATTATTAATTCATTTATAAACTCTGTTGCAAAGCTGATTTTTGCTAGATTTTTTTTGCTCACTTGGCAGGTGGAGCAAGTGTTGATGTTAAGGGTGTAAGTAGGCTTGGAGGTAATACTTGCACCATTTTAGTTGTTATTGAAATTCAATTTGGACATATCTTATTTATTTACCCATTTTATTTGGAGTGGGGGTTCTAGGGATTTGGTTTGTGATAGAACGCAATAACGTTGTTTGATCCATGTTGCTGATCCTTTATAGTGGGACTAGACTTTGTTGTTGTTATTTGGAGTGGGAGTGGTACCTGGTGTTATTTTGGTGCTTTCTTTGATATTGTTGTGTTGAACTTACCTGAAGCTTATTCAATTTAAATGTCATTATGGCCCTGAAATTCTTTTTCTTCCCTCTCACATTATTTCTCTAACTGTTGTATTTTAAGCAGCCTGTTTTATGTTCAGATTTTAAGCAGCCCCTTGTAGTCAAAATGGAAAGGTTTCTGAATGAAATTTCAATTTAGAACTTAGAAATCGTTTTGAAATAGGAAAAATAATTGTCTTGTATGCTCTTCATCCTGTTTCTATCTCTACTCTTAGTTGTAAGGAATGATTCATGTGATTTTCTTAACTATGCTTGGTAAATTGGCTGTGTTAATTTGGAAGCTAATTATGAAGAATTAATATCATTATGTCCAAAACTCAGTTTTTATTTTCAGCAAAAATGAAAGGAATGCATAAATGTATTCTCTGACCGTTCTTATATTTGAAGCGAGCATGAAACTTCATCTCACTGAGTATTGTTTTTGAATTATAGTTCTTTCATGTCCTGAACTGTGGATGTAGTATATGGAACCTGGCAATTGTGTATTTTAATGTGTGTGATAGACTTTAATAATGCTGTCTTGTTACTAAGAGCTGTTTCATCTTGATCTGTATGATAAACTTTAAGTGGGCGCTCTTTTGTCAGATTTTAATGTAAAACTTTTGATTACCTTACTTGGGGATTCAGTTCAATAATCTCTGATTTGTATATGCAGCTGGTGCTTCATGCACATATGAAGTTCTACAAGCATTGCCTGTATTGAAGAACGCATATGGGGACAGCTCACGTAAGGTTTTGCATGTTGGCCCTGACACTTGTTCCGTGGTATCTGGTTTATTGAAAGAAGAGGAAACTGAAGCCTGGGGAATTGAGCCATATGAGCTAGATGATGTTAGTGCACACTGCAAGACTCTTGTACGCGAGGGCATTGTGCGTACAGCTGACATAAAGTTTCCTTTACCATATCGTGCAAAATCATTTTCTCTTGTCATTGTCTCGGATGCGTTGGATTACTTATCTCCAAAATATCTGAATAGAACTCTGCCAGAGTTGGCAAGGGTTGCTGCAGATGGTGTTGTCATCTTTTCTGGTACATCCTCATGAATTTCCATTATTCAAGATTATTGCAGATTAAACATTTTTCTAATTGGAATCTTAGAAGAACTAGTCTAGAATTGGGTTGATGTTAGTTACCCTTATTTTAGTATTTTACCAATTAGAGTTTCATCCTCCTAAATGACATGACACTGCATTTTATGTTTTTACTAGAGCGAATACCTATAGGAAATTTAGTCATTAAATATTAGCAATTATGCATTTTGTCATGGCATGGTGCAATGTTTCAGTGCATTGTGGTTCTCATTCTACCCTGACTTAATCTTCTGTATTGAAACAATCCATTTTCATGTAATTGATTTGAATTTAAGTTGATAATAATCATGGGTTGTCTATAAATTTCATTATTTTTCTTTTTCTTTTTTAAAAAAGAAACTTCATTTGATCTTCATCCTTTATCGATGTATGTTTAACATTTCATGTGGCTGTGATGGCAAATAATGTTCAGATGTACGTATATTTTTCCATGCCTGATTTATAATTTTTATGCATAGGTTATCCAGGCCAGCAAAGAGCTAAAGATGGAGAAGTTGCAAAATTTGGCCGTCCAGTAAGTGACTCTTCTTTATTAAATGTCAATTTATGTTTTTCAGAGTAGGCATTTAATGCCAATGGCCTCATAGCCTAATGTCATGAAAAACTCTCCGGTAAGTAGGATGTTACGGGTTTGATCCCGCTTGTATCCTCAGGCTTTAGTGCCTACCCCTTTCAATCTAAAAAGAAGAAAAAAAAATTAGTCATTTAATGTGGCTACTTGCAGCTATAATGTCAGCGGTTAAAAATTAGACACAGTAGGCACTAGAAAAAGAGACTACGGTTGATTGTGGACAGAGGGATTGCAAGGGCAATAAACTTTATTTTAGCATACCAGAATCCGGATAGATTTTGTTGTGCATCAAATTGGCATTTCTTTATTATTGACAGACATTTTATTACCTTTGTTAACGAATTAGGAGCAAACAATTTGATGTTAAGAAGTAACTTTATTATAGTTAAAATTATAAAACAACCTGTTAGTACCAAATATTTAACAAATATTGACAATGTTGAAGTAAGCCACAGACTAAGTAGCGTTGGAAGTCTTGAAGGCTCTAAGTAGCGCTGTTGAATTCCATATTCTATGTCACCAAAATTACCCTCGTTGTGTATCTGATGTTAAAATTCCATGCCCATAGATATTTCCTTTTTCTTATTTATCATTTTCTACATCAGTCTTTTTTAACTTATCATCTACCTAAAGAATAAATTTTGTATATCTTATCTGGTCATTGAAGAATAATGTATTAATGGGATTTTCCATTTGTGAAGGCCAAATTACGAAGCTCGTCATGGTGGATAAGGTTTTTTGTTCAGAGTAGTTTAGAAGAGAATGAAGCTGCAGGAAAGAAGTTTGAACAAGCTGCAGCTAAGAGATCGTACAAGCCATCTTGCCAAGTATTTCATCTCAAAGCATACCCCTGAGATTTTAGCGTTATATTTTTCACTCAATTAAGGGCCCGAAGGGTAAGTTCAATAGCTTATATGGAAATTATAGTTTTTTTACCTTCCAAATTTGGATTATATTGATGAGACAATAGATGTATTTCATTATGATGGTGGTTCCAAGTAGAGCCGGTAATACGGGTTTTACCCATGGGCTAAACCCGCCCAACCCATAACCATGGTGGGTTGGGTTATGAAAAATGAGGCCCGTTTTGATGCGGGTATATTTAGCCCGAACCCATATGGGTCAAACCCATGACGGGTTAGCCCGAC
>JANTPZ010142368.1:0-24815 GCA_025593235.1 Vachellia pachyceras
GTCATAGGTTATGCCTACTTTCTGTTCACTTCAAGGGACCCCACATACCAGGACTTCATGAAGAGGCTCTTCATCTCTCGGCGGAAGAAGCTTATCAAGAGGTATAATTTTGATGTTGAGAGATTCAAGGAGTTACAGAAAAAGAGCATCCAATCTTTAGATGCCAACACCATTTTGAAGAAACGCTTGGGGTTGGAACTGGATCTGGATGACGCTTAGCAAAATGGTTAACATTCTTTTTTTATCATATATAGGTTTCTAGTTATACATCATTACTTGGAATATACCATTTACATAGTTTAATCTGCAGAGGCATTGCATGTGGACTTTTGTTAACAATTTTTTAAAAGAATTAAAGAGGAAGACACCAACAACCTAATATTACAAACGGGATTGAACCCTCAACCTCTAACTTACAGGGACTTTTCATGTCACCAGCCTACTAGACTATTGGCAAATTTTTGTTTACATTAAGCACCCTACTCTTGACTCTTTAAAACTAGATTCCACATGTAATGCTTCTGTTGAAGGATTTTGATAGCAAACACCAGAGAACTGCACGTGTGCACGTGCTTACATTAGTTCTTTGTTTCTTTATGACATGCCTTTTTGTTCTCTATTGCATATAGCCTTGTTCCCCGGTTTTGATGTTGGTGGGAACAAGTTTTGACTCAGTGGCTTCTGTGCCAGCATGTTGCTCATAATTATTCTGCATATATGTATAATTTTCTTCCTTCTCTTGAGAAGGTATCAAAGACCATCATTTCTTCTATTTCCATTTGCTCAACATTACTAACGGCACTGTATTAATATGTAAATAGTGCCAAGGTTCTTCACTTCTTTGGCAATGGCTGTATGATATATTTTGGTTTATCCACTCTTGCCATAAAGTATCATTAGGTTTGTCACCCTAGTTTAGATACAAGTGCATGTGTTTCATAAGGCAATTACTAGAATGGTCAAAGTTGAAAATTTTATTTTGGTTCTTTACATATTTGGTAGCTTTTCGTTTGGTCTCTGGCTGAATCATCTCAATTTGATTGGTCATAAATATAATATTTTTTAATTTAATTCTTTATAAAATTATTTTCTCAATTTGGTGCCTCATGGATATTTTTCAATTTGATGTCTTATGAATGAAATTATTATATATAATTTTCATATCAATTTTCTTTTGATAATATTATCAATTTACTATTAATTTCTTTAATCAACTTAATTTTAATTTCCCGATAAATTTTTTAATTATAGGTTAGAAGTTCATTTAAATTCTTAAATGTGGATTTTTTTTTAAACTTGGTTAAAATTTTCCTCAATTGTTATGTTATTAAATGGTTACTAACAAACAGACAATTACATTTATACCCGGTATGTCACGAGAAAAAAAAAAGGAGAAAACCCGGGATAGATTCTAACCTTGTGGCAGGACCTACGGGTCAAGGGATAATTTTAGGTAGATAGTTTATGTGGGGCGTAGGCCTCCCAAAAGGTAACGGAGGCGAAAAAGCAGTGGCGGAGCCACGTTTTGTTGAGTGTGGGCAATTGCCCCACTCAATTTTTGGGTGTATATATAGATACCTATTATATTTTTATTTTGTACCTACTGATTTTTAAGATTTGAACCCATTCAAATTATTTATACTTGTTAGCTTGTTGTCATTTGTTTGAAAATAAAAAATTACCCCCACTAGTCTAGGGTTCTGGCTCCGCCACTGCGAAGAATGCCCCTTCCGGGGGGTTCGAGCTATCAGTGAGATACCACTTTGGAAGAGCTACAATGATATAAACTCCCTAATAATAGATAATTTACTATTTATTTATTTATCAAATCTGTGCAATGCACAAGGCTCATTCATTATTTTTTTAAAAAAAAAAACCTCGTCTAAAGAGTTGGCTGTTAAATCATATAATATTATGATGTCCTCCACAACTAAAAGGCTGGAACCCTAAGTTTTATAACTTATTTTGTAGCTACAAATTTGATCATTATAAGTGAAATAGTCCAAAAAGATAGGAATCATGTCTGGCGGAATATCAAAGGATTCCACTTCAATTTCACGTTAAAAAATTTTCAATAGAGAAGTTTTCTGTACTCATCTGCCTCTGCAGCCATATCTGCTAGGCTTCTTATTTGCCTCGCTTCCTCATCAAGCCTTCTCTTTAATTTCTTCTCTTTCAAATCAGTCTGCACCAATAGAAAGTAAATATCAAAAAATAGAATTAGAATTTGACACAAACTTTCAGGAAAGGAAAAATGGGCAAAAGCTTTCATCCTACTTCATCATATGCGTCGTCATTGTTCTCAAAATCACCAGCATTTCGGGGAATAATATGAATGTGAACATGAGCAACCGTCTGTCCTGCCTGAGGCCCATCCTAGGGTACAAAAAGATGATTTAGCAAGTTTTCTAAGATGTAATGCGAGCAGCATACCATGCAGGTGGTATAATGCTTGTGAGGAGACCAAAATTCACATATCACAACGCTGAATTCTTCTCACTGGCAGTTCTCAAATTCAAATGATACTCTCATTTTGCTGACCGCGGGTAGAGATCTGGATAACAGGTCACAAGTTTGATCCTTCTCATGTACCAAGAGAAAGGGAAAACAAAAAACAGTAAATTTGGATTATGAAATTACCAAGTTTCTAACTTAGAGGAGGCGCCACAAAGAATGAGTGTATGTGTGTGGAAACCACTTCTCTTGCCAATCACTCCCTCTTTCCACTCTATTTCTTTCTTATTTCATAAGCATTTCACAAGTGTCTAATTTAAGAGAATTTAAATCCCCTGCGCTAAGTCTTAGTTCATTGTGTCAGAAGAAAATAGTCATAGCATCACTTAAAGGAGTGGTTACTTTCAGAGTTTATGATAAAGTATTGTTTGGCAAATATGAGATTGTGAATTTGCAAGCACTTGATAATTCTGATATTTAAGTTTCAAAGTACACAAGAAATTGTAATGTCCATGTACCAAACATCGCCTAAGAGTACAGTTAGACAGTTGTGGAAAAGCTAGACTAAACTATGATGGATAAAGTGAGTTTGAGAACAGAGATCCAAGATAAGAGATTAAAAAATGTCAGCCCCTTTCTAATCCCCTGGGGATGTGCATGCCAAAGGAATGAAACTCTTGACACAAACTAATAAGAATTAATACAAGAATAAATGGTTACTCAAGCGAATTCTGCTTCTTCAACTTACTTGGATACCAAATATAAGTGATGATGCATTATGGTGGCTTTCAAGCAGCCTACCAACTTTATGTGCTGTGAGCCATAAGTCACAAGTCTCATCAGCAGTTAGATCAGCAACACGCTTTACTTCACGCTTAGGGCACACAAGCACATGTGATTTTTTGTCAAGTCAACCAAATTCAACATCCAACTTTGTTTAAACCTTAAAGTTTACAGTAAGTACCAGCATCAATGTGTGGCCAATTAAATCATGAGGAGCTTCTGTTCTTCCAGCATCTTCATTTGGATGCTAGTGGGCATATCAGGTCATATGCCCTGCAAAGAGAAAAGAAAACACAAAAAAATATGGTAAAACAAGCTATTTCGTTGAAACTAAAAATAATCAAAGATAATAAGTAAAACGAGTTAGATGGTGCGTCTTTGAATGATCAAAGTAAAATTAAACACGATCAGTCGAGGCAACATCATACCGTGACGAACAGGACGATTGTTGACAAAGGCAAACGAAAGCTGGGTCGTGTAGAACACTTCACTCTCGGAAATATTGTGATGTCCAAAAGGATAATATTGCGCAGCCATCTGCGTTTAATTGCCCCAAAAAAAACCCATTAAAAATTAAAGAACTCAAACCAATAAAAAGATGGCAGAAGGAGTGGAATGCATAATAAATACCGTAATGGTGGAAGCGGAGATCGATCACACTTGTAGGACCGGACGGATGAAGAAGAAACAAGCAATTCGG
The DNA here is from genome assembly GCA_025593235.1 of Vachellia pachyceras. Lineage (NCBI taxonomy): Eukaryota > Viridiplantae > Streptophyta > Magnoliopsida > Fabales > Fabaceae > Vachellia > Vachellia pachyceras. The sequence continues at coordinate 3,938 of JANTPZ010142368.1, forward strand.
CAAGAGATGGCGACAAGAATAGAGATGATTTCCAATTTCCATTAATTCCTGAAACTTTATTTAGGAATTTTACAATTATTTAGGGCTTGTTTGGTTGAGGGGAAGGGGGATGGAAGGGGATAAAAATAAGCCCCTCCCCTTGTTTGGTTTAAAATTTGGGGGGGGGAGGAACAAAAAATCAGCCCACCATTCATTTCCCTCTCATTATTTTGGTTCCCTCCAAATTGGGGTTTTTTTGGAGGGAACCAAAATATTGGAACTAATTTACCCCCACTAAATTTCTTATATTCCTATCGTACCCATGGCTTCTTGTTAAAAAATGCTTCTCACTTCTCGCCACTGACCACTCTACTTCCTCCTCCTCACTGCTCTCCAGTCTCCAGAAGCATGAAGAAAGTTCAGCCGGTCGACGCTTAGCTGCTCTCAAGACTTGTCGCTGTGGTCACCGACACTTCTCTATTGGTAAGCTTCCTTCATCGTCATCGAATGTCGTTTTTTCTTCTTTGCATTTTCTATTAACCATTGATGGCGAAGATGTTGTGCGATGGCGATGGAGTGTACATGAATGATTGATAAAATGCCCCTCTCTAACCCCCACCTTCACTCCTTTCTACCATCTCTATCCCCTTTACCTGATTCACTATTGCGCTTGTCCGAAGAACATTGTCTAGCTTCATACGGAAAGAACGGTAAAAGCTAAATTTCTCCTATTTCTCTCCTTTTTCTTTCTGGTATGTTTATTTCTTCACATTTTCCTGATTTGCTGATAATTGTTCTCATTTGCGCTTGCTGTTCTCATTTGCTGATGCTGTTCTCATTTGCGCTTGTTCTCATTTGCTGATGCTGTTCTCATTTGCCGTTGTTCTTATTTGCTGATTTGCTGATGCTGTTCATTTATCACATATGACTTGAAAATTATATTATATATATACGCTATCTAACCAAAACAATGGAGAAGCCGGAATCTCAATGATAAGCAGATGGAGTTGGCTCTGAGAGAATAATATATATAGAGAGAGAGAGAGGGAGGGAGGGAGGAGGAGGACTGGTATGTATATAAAATGGAGGATACTGGAATTGTAATTCATATTTTTGCTATCTTATATACAGGAATTGAATAATATATACTGGAATTGTAAGTCATTAGCCATCTTCACTTGTTTTTGCTATCTTCCGATCTTGGCATTCATATTTTTGCTATCTTCACTTGTTTTTGCATTCATATACAATTGTAAGCAAAATCTATCATTGCTTTTTTTTTTTTTGCAAATTGGTGAATGATAACCTGAAGCAAATTAGTGAATGATAATCTGTCATTGCTTTTTTTTTTTGCCAATGATAATACGTTAATATAACCTAAAGCAAATTGGTTTACTGATGCTTACTGTTAATATGCACTGTTTGTTTATTCATGAGACAAAAATTTGATGCTTACTGATGCTTACTGTCATTGCTTACTGTTTGGTTTTTGCATTCATATACAATTGTAAGCAAAATCATATGGGAATTTATTTAACTCTATTCAAGCCTATTCTATACATTTGTTACATTTGTGTTTTGGCCCATTTATTAATTTATTGATTTGCATTTTTCACTTTGTTGGATGGACTTGGAATATCAATACTTTCTTTTGGTGCGTCAGTGGCTTGAATTACGTCCACAAGCAATAGCTTTGCTTATGTGTGTTTTGTCATATGTATATGCCAATGGAGTTTATCCTAAAAAAAATAAGTTATAGTTTGAGTGGCAAGAGAGAGAGGGTGCATGAAGAAATAATGAATAGAATAAGTAGTTGTCCATCTAGTCAAAATATCATTAGGATGACTCCTAGAGCATTCTTAGATTTGTGTGGAATGTTAGAAAGAGAGGGTGGTCTAAAACCCACACGTTATTCAAGTATTAGCAGCATGTACGTTTGATCTAAAGTTCACTTACGTGCTCTCGGGGTGGGAAGGCCCTGCATCGGACTCGCGGATTATTAAAAATGCATTAAGAAGGGAAGATAGGCTTAAAATTCCCGAAGGTAAATATTTCACCAATTTTGATGAAGTTTACATTAATTAGGGATTTAAAACCCATTGTAGTAATGAAGTTTACATTAATTAGGGATTTAAAACCCATTGTAGTAATTATCTTCATGTATGATAGGTAAATATTACCTCATGGATGCTGGATTCATGTTAACAAGAGGACTTATAACACCTTATCGAGGAGTCCGCTACCATTTGAAAGAATATTCAAGGACAAATCCACCCCTAAACGATGAGGAGTTATTTAACCTTCAACATGAAAAGTGGCGTAATGCAATTGAACGGGCTTTTGGTGTTTTGAAGAAAAGATTTGCAATTTTATTCAATGCAACCGAACCTACATATGGAATAAAAGTGCAAAAAATGATAATATATGCATGCATCATTCTTCATAACTTCCTCATGAGTGCTGACCCTGATGAAGATCTTTTAAGAGAAGTTGATATGGAACTCCGTTAACAAGATGAATCATATGATGCTAATCATGCTCCAAGCACTGATAATAATGAGTCTGCTCGAGGTGAAGTTATTAGAAATCATATAGCGACTCAGATATGGACAGATTACCAGAATAATGAGGCTACTATTGAGGATGATCTTGCTGTTTGATTTTAATCATGCTCCAAGCAGTTTGTTTGATTTAAGAACTGGTTTTTGTCATATTTTTGTTCTTATTGTACCATTGTCCTTACTTGTTTGTATTGTACCAGAACACGTATTTGATTTTGCCTTTGCATTTGAATATATATCATTGCCCTTACTATAAGAAATGATGCTGCTGTTTGAGTTTAGACTTTGCATTTGAATTTCTATCATTGAATTGTATAATTTACATTTATTATAAATTGTATTATGTGATAGGATGGCACCAAACAGTAGTAAGAAGGCAGTGAACTGGACAAGAATCATGGATGATGCCCTTATTGATGCTTTCATGACTGAATACAACGAGGGCCGCAAAATTAATGGCACATTTACAACTTTAGCTTATGAGGACATAGTTAAATATTTGAGTGCTTTATTTGGTAAGTAAATTGATAAAGATAAGGTGAAGAACCGGTGGAAGACTTTGAAAAGAAACTTCTCTGAAGTGTATGATGTTTTTAAAAATGTAAGTGGGTTTGCTTGGAACCCAACAACTCAATTGTGGGATGCTGAGCCTGAAGTTTGGGATGCATTGATTGAGGTATTACTTGATATTTTTACTTGACTGTCATTTATTTTTAATTTGTCATTGGTGAATGATAATTTGTCATTGCTTTTTTTTTTTGGCAAATTGGTGAATGATAACCTGAAGCAAATTGGTGAATGATAATCTGTCATTGCTTTTTTTTTTTGCCAATGATAATATGTTAATATAACCTGAAGCAAATTGGTTTACTGATGCTTACTGTTAATATGCACTGTTTGTTTATTCATGAGACAAAAATTTGATAATATGTTAATATAACCTGAAGCATATTTGATGGTTACTGATGCTTACTGTTAATATAATCTGTCATTGTTTATTCATGTTAATGGCAAATTGGTTTACTGATGCTTACTGTTAATATAACCTGAAGCAAATTGGTTTACTGATGCACGAGAATATGCACTGTTTGTTTATTCATGAGACAAAAATTTGAAGCAAGGCACGAGAATATATCAATGGTAATATATCAAAGTGCTCCATGGTAAAAGGCACGAGAATATGACCTGAAGCAAGTGGATAATTTGATGGTGCTTGCTTTATTGATGCTTATGTTAGTGCTGAATTGTTATCAAAATGCTTACAATAATTTTCTGATGCTTATGTTAGTGCTGAATATAACCTGAATCAATGATAATTTGTTTATTTTGAATTGTTATCAAAATGCTTACAATAATTTTTTGGCTTGCTTGCTTTACTGATGCTTATGTTAGTTCTGAATTGGTTTTATTGCATTATCTTCTCAGGCTAAACCTAAAGCAGCTGTATAGAGAAGTACTCCTTTCCCAAATTTTGAGAAAATGATGGTATTATATGGAGTAGACAGAGCTAATCGAGATGAAGGGGAAACAATACGGGAGGGGAGGAAGAGGCATCGTCATTCAACAGAGGTTCCTGAGACTATTAATGATATTGATAATCATGTTGGATACTCATTACATAATGCTGACATGTTTGTTGAAGATAACTCACCTGAAGATCATTCACCTCATGCTAATATATTTGCACCAAGAAGACAAAGAGAGCACCTACAAACCATGAAAACAACTTAAAGGAACTGTCCGGGGCAATTTATGCAATGGTTGCATCACTTGATAAAGACACTGAAGCAATTATCCAAGGAAATTTGGTTTTACAAAGAGCTTCCAATAGTAAGAGAGAAGTGCCCCAATTATCTGGTGAAGAACTTTGCAAAATACTTGAAGAATGTGGGTTTCATGTTGATAAAATACCACGTATTTATTGCTTTCTTATGGGAGATGATGAAAAGCTTAGGACTGCAGTTCAATCTCCAGCCTCAATAAGGAAGCAAATGATAATGCAGATGTTTCATGATTCTCAATAGGTGGTCTCTTGACCACTTCTTATGGTCTCTTTTAATTATTTTGGCAAACTTTTAAATATTTCAGCATATGCTCAAAAATATGGCTTGTGAGCATAATTGTAACTTTTTGTATGTATGTTTTGTCATATGCTCTACATGTGGTATTTGAGCATGAATGGATGACTTGATCATAATTGTAACTTTTGTATGTATGCTATGGATACAAGAGTTTGAGTCAAGAGTATGTATGTTATGGATAATTGTAACTTTTTGTATATGTGTTATGGATGACTTTTAGTATTTGAACATTTGGCCCAAGAGTTTGATAGAACAATGATGATTAATCTTTATTGATTATATCAGTAAAACAATGGATAAATCTTTTTGATAATTAGGCATATGTAGAATTTACCACCCTTGCCTATTGAACAAAGACGTGCTGGACGAACTGCTATTTTGCGTAGGGGGAGTAAGATAGGCTATGCGCTTTTACTCAACTCGTGAAGGTTCATTTCTAGTTAGCATAGATAGGAGTATATCTCCAGTAAACACTGGAGTAGATCTCTACTAATGAGATACATGCAAACACACCAAATAAAAACAATTTACTTAGGGCTAGTGCAGAGTCGAGTCTTACATCTCACCTTAATCATCAAACACGACAAGATTCTTGTTTATAATACCATAAATTATATTAAGGGAGTGTTAGGATGGTTGCACCCAAGAGGGGGTGAATTGGGTGTTTTAAAAATCTTTTCGATTAAAACTTAGTTAATCAAAACTTTCAAATAAAGTTGATTAAAACAGAGTATGAAAACAGATTGGGTAATAACGAAGTACTTAGAAATTCGAGAAGATGAATGAAAGATGAACACACTATGATTTATCCTGGTTCGGTCCTCTATGACCTACGTCCATTCCTCAGACACCTCTGAGATTTTCAATCCACTATAACATCCAAGTTTAAACCAGGTATTTGGAAAACCATTACAACCACAAGTTCATTATGGACACTTGCAAAGCTGTTTCAAGTTTGTCATGGTGGGTACTTGAGAACCCCATAAATGTTTCCAGGCATTTATGAACCCACTCAAGTTTATTACGTAGGTACTTGAGAAACCTTTATAATCACTCTCCCTTACCACCTGTAAGGTTACACTTTGTTTCACTCAGTCTATCCTAAGTGACTCTTAAAGGTTGGGATGATTACATTTGGGAAATGCTTTACTCTATGAAGCAGATTGTATTGACATTGAAGCTCAGGGAGAAGTACAATGTTTGAGTCCTAAAGTTGTTGTGTGATTTCCTTGAATCCACACTCTCTGTTTCGTATTCGTTGACTCCATATACTTTTTCTCTCCCCTCTTTCTCTGTTCGTTGCTTCCTCATATTTATAGATGTTGGCAAATTATATCCGTTGGAGAGGAGCGTTGTATTTACTGTTCATCTTTGCTCTTGTGCTCTGTTTTTCAAACTTGATCTGCTCTGACAGATTTGTTTGCTGAAAGAGAAAGAATAGCCGTTGGAGTCTTGACAAGAAGCAAGTTTTGTTGAAGAAGATTAATCCGTTAGAGATTGTTTTTCTTCTGTTACACTTCTGCTTCAATGGATGAGGTTGTATAATTTCTGCGTTAAATGGCTCTGACACGAAGAGAGATGTTGTCTGTGATTTTGTCCGTTGAGAGCCCATGCCGAATATATGTTCATAGATGCTTATTCCCTGTTAATAAGTCTAGACATGAAGCATTTATGAGAGTAGTTGATATTCAAAAAGCCGTTACACAAATAAGGAAATATTCGGTAAGAGAGTAGGTGTGTAGCGTAGGTGAAGTGTGTCAGATACAAAGCTATCAGAGAGAGAGAGAGACAGTGCTCGAGTGTAAAGTTTTTATGCTCGAGTGTTAGCTCAAAATATTTCAAAGAAAAGTTCAGTGCTTTGATGCAATGCTCGAGTATTGTGTGAAAGTGTTTTGAAAAGAATCAAATACTCGAGTGATAAATCTCAGTGCTTGAGTGTTAATAATACTGTCTAGTAATACTCGAGTATTTTGTGCAAGTGATGAAAATATAATTTGACAAATCATAATACTCGAGTGTTAGCAACACTTGGAGAGAATACTGGAAGTATTGATATAGAGTATTGATGAACAGTGAAAATTTTCAGCTCGACACTCGAGTGATAAAAAGCTGGTACTCGAGTGTTAGCAATGCTGGCAGTCAATACTTGCAGTGTTGGCTTCAAGTGTTGTGTGAGAAACTTCAACACTCGAGTGCTGGAAAACTGTGCTCGAGTGTTGGCTCCTACTGGAAGCTATTAATTGAAGTGTTACTTGATAGCACTGTCAAAAGTCTCAACACTTGAGTGATAGAAATGCAGTACTCGAGTGTTGGCATGTTGTCAGCCAATACTGGAAGTGTTGTCTGAAAGTGTCGGGGAAAATGGTCAACACTCGAGTTCTGAAATACAATGCTCGAGTGTTAGCAATACTTTCAACCAACACTTGGAGTGTTCTGTGAAAGCATTGAGTCCCAGAAGCATGATACTCGAGTGATAAAATCTCAATGCTCGAGTGCTGGTTGCAGCTCAACTTGCAACGATCATAACTCTCTCATTTCAACTCTAAACCTTGCATATAATATATCAATGGAAAGCCCTGCAAGTCTACTTTCATAAGAACAAGAATCAATCCCAAATAATGTATATAAAGAAAGTTATGATAGATAAAATAAGAACAGGTCAGAGATAAAGCGTTCAGTTTTGACCATCAAGTTTAGAAATTCATATCTCCTTCATTTGAAATCATTTAATGATTTTCTTGGTGTCTATGAAACTGTTTTTGAATCTAGTTTTATATGAAATTAGTTTCAGATCAATCGGAATTGTATTTTAAGAGATATGGTCAAAATACCAGACATATATTAAGCTATCAGACAACAGAGGACCCCAATGCTCGAGTACCAGAGATCCAGTGCTCGAGTATTGAGTCCTAGAGGTCAATACTCGAGTGTTGTGATCCAGTGCTCGAGTGTTGACTCCCCAGATATCAATACTCGAGTGTTGAGCCCAAAAACTTAACAGAAAGCCCTAAAAACTCATCATACTCGAGTGTTTGACTTTGTGCTCGAGTATTAACTTCCATAATCAGTTTTGAGCATCCAAAATTAATCTGAGATAATGATAAAACATCTATTTAAAACATTTTAACATTAAAAAAGAATTATTTAATCAAATCATCCTCCAATTAAAATAATGCAAATATAGATTAACCAATATGCCTTGTAAAATTATTATGCATGGTAAATATGTATTGTGAAAACTTTTTGCATTGTAAAAACATTTTGCTTCTTATTTGACATTATCAAAACTAATATCTAACAGGGAGTACCTTAATAATAATAATTTTAATTAATAAAATAGAAGTGATCAATGAATAAAAACTAATTTAAATAAATTGTATAGGTAAACAATTTAAATCAACAATAAGGGTACCCCTCCTGAACCAAACACAATATCATTAAAAATCATTCCTCTTCCTTCCCCTGTAATTAAACCAAACAAGGTAGTCTTATACCGTTCCATCCCTTGCCATCCCCTCCTATCCATCACTTTCCCTTCCCTTCCATCAAACCAAACATAGCTTTAAAGGCGACCTGGAGAAGAAAAGAGACGTCTTCAAAGTCTTGTTTTAATATATGAGCGACGATTTGAAATAATTTTACAATTATTTAAAGGTGACCTGGAGAGATGATTTCCAATTTCCATTAATTCCTGGATGATTGTGTATTTGTGAGTCAGATTTTGATAATCATATGGGAATTATTACAAACAGCCAAAGTAAATGACGACCCACGCAGATTCTGATTAGAAAATGATGCGATGATTGGTTACGTGGAAAATTCATGGAAGCTTCTGGTCTTTACAAAAGTATATTTATTTTACCAACAGGTTATGCTCAAGTTTTAAATTTCTATTAAAAAATGTCCGGTAACAATTGGTTAGTCCAATAATATAACAAAATTGTTGTAAAATAAAGGTATTTGATGTAAAAGGTATGAGTAGACAAAGGAGCAAGAGAGAATTGGAGACAAAGAGGGAGATTCTCATTTACATGGATATCTACAATATGTATTACATAGCTTTATATATAGGCTTTCAAACCTAATTAAGGGTTACATAGGATAAATAAATCATCATGATTATATAATATGTAACTACAAAAGTCCTAAAAGCTATTCATGAAGGAGGTTAAGAGTGTGAGATATGGAAGATCAAAGGTTTATGGACATCCACATAGATAATGTTTATAACACTCCCCTTGGATGTCCATGAACAAATATTGTGCCTCATTAAAACCTTACTAGGAAAAACCCAGTGGGACAAAAACCTAGTAAAGGAAAAAAAGTACACAATATATATTGAAGCTGCCTCATTAAAAACCTTACCAGAAAAACCCTGTGGGACAAAGCCTTGGTTAAGGAAAAGAGTGCAACATGATATTTACTCCCCCCAATAACATTATATTTACTCCCCCTGATGATAATATCACTCACTAATAACAATGCGAATGTCATTAATAATTTTTCAGATAGTAAATCTTCTTTGCATTTAAACACATAAATGCATTATCATCAAATTATATGCCGAAATGTATTTCTCGCTCAAATCTTCTGGTTGTGTCGAATAAATGTACCCACTTACCATATCTTTCGGTACGTTGACTTATTCTACACATTTTTCAATCAATTATATATACTCAAATTCTTTAATCCATACAATATTGAATGCCTTTCTTAGACAAGCTTATAACTTTACATGTTTTTCAAACATTTTGATGCACATTTCACTATTCATTGAACCATATGCATAGGCTTTAACAATATTCAATAGACCAATATTTTTTATATATTCTGCCAGATCATTTATTTTGTATCCACCACAAAATAATATACATTATACCTCATCATAATCATCATCCTATTGTGAAAACCTCTGTTTTCACATAAATGTTCACATGTCTCATAACACTTTTATATTTCATGTATTTAGACTACTGGTCCACAATTCTCACATATCAGAATGATGCAATAACATTTTATTGCATCCGTTTCCTTTTTCCTTTTCTGTTGGCCAATTACCATTTTGTTAACCTTTTATGACAAATTTATATATACGATCCTCATTTGATCACATGATATCATTATAAAAACTGTTGTCGACAACTTTATCTTTTCGGTTCCATTTTTTTTATTGTGACATAACTCATCAAAATTTCAATAGTACTTTTCAGGTACTTGAACCTCTCTTGAGGTTTTATAACTAGTTATGTCTTGGCCTCTTCTAGAGTGCCAGCTTCCTCAATATGATCATCTTAATTATATGCTCCTCTTTATCCATAGTATAATATTTGGAACCGATTGTTTATCATACTTCAGGCATGTCTCACTTTCATTTATACTAATTGGAGCATTTTTAGATGGAATATGCGAATTAGTAATTCTCATTTCGGTCAGTAATTTGATTTAGCATATATTTTTACAATATCTCATGAATGCAATATTCGATGAACTTCTGGTTCATACTCTTTTACTTGAGGATCTATATTTGACAGTAATAATGCATTCAATTTATTTCTCGTTTCCAACTACTCAATTTCTCCCCTCATGTGAAAAAAATTTTGTCAAATAACAATCAACTAATGATGCAGTACAAGCCTCATAAACCTATTTGCTCTCTTTAGAAACATAATTTTATTTCATTTAGAGACAAATAAGGAGAAGAATCTTGCCCAACATTTATCTCAACTTTTCATCTATGTGCATTGTGGTGGATCAATAACCTTTAAAATGGAAAATGTTGGGCTCTTGACCAAAAGCCAATTTCACTGGGAGAATTTCTTTGGCTTAATATGTATAAGTGATGCAATATATCAAGTCAAATACACCAACACTAAAATAATAATCTTGTTCTCATCATGAGCATTGATCAAACTGTATATGGAGGCTTTAATAAATTATTATGAATCGTATAATCTGGAAATTGTGCACAAATGAATATAATGATCTTATTCAAATAATCTTGCAAACTTCAGGTTACAAGCTACCAATAATCATACATGTAACCATGTTATAGATGCATCTATCAAACTTATTGAATATTTGTATAACTTACATGTTTTTCGAATGGGCCATATCTGTAAATATATTTCTAAAATGTGAAGATCCATTTCAAATCATAACCCATGATTTTCTCATGATCCATATTCTTTTGAGAACAAGCATCACATGATAACTTTTGAATTATATATAATGTGATGGCTATTCATGAAGAATCTTCTGACTCTTCAATAGATGTCCATATACAAATTTTGACATTATAGCATTTTATATATGACTCAGATGATCAAACAAGTCATGCCAACAAGAACTTTGTCTAGATCGGTAAACTTCTAGTTTACTATATCAACTTTTCAATTTTCATAACATATTGATTTAAAATCTCAATATGACATTTAACATGACATCCATTTTGGGAGATCAAAAGGCTTAACAATCTCCCCTCGTAAATAAAAATATATAAACAAAATTAGCTCACACTTGTATTCTTATGGTCTCCCCCTCAAGTGTGAGTCATATAAACATGTCTTTCTTATTCTGTCTATTTCACTTAAAAGTCTTTATAACTTAAATATAATTTTGGGTTTCAATCCAATTGAAATGTCATTTTTAGAATTTTGACTGAACCAAAACTCTAATAAAGATTTATGGATAATAATTTTCATCATCACTTCTTTTTCAACCCATAAACTAAAAAGTTATTTTACTTCTTCAAGAACTAAACTAATTCTTTATAAACTATATCAATTTTATAACATATAGTTCTTCGTGAACTATATCAATTTTGTAACGTATAGTTCTTCAGGAACTAACATATATTATTATATAACAATATAAATTCCATAGTTATTTATGATCTCATAACCAACCAATTTAACCTTTTCCAATAGATTAACTTGAACTTTTCTATATGATTTCAAGTCATATTGTAACATTTTCTCATAATTTTGATGCCATTAAAAGGCTCAACTTTCAATTATTAATCTATTCAATAATATGGTCATGGCACTGTCATTTTGTATTTCAATAGTGCATTTTCCACTCATAATTTTGTTCCTTTCAGTAACGTAACATTAGCTCTTCCGGAGCCTTCAATGCACATCCATTTTATTTAGTATGCCCGTATTTTCCCTTTTATGGTTCTTACAATTCTGACCACACTAACACCCATGACTGTGGCCATATCCACTTTCTCGACTGTCACAATTATTATGTTTAACTATATTCACTTCTGGGAATAGAGTCGAGCTTATGGGACGAATCCATGATTAAACCAAGATATCAAATTTTATAAATGTAAAGGCATCCATTCATAATGGGCTTTCAAGAGGATAACCAAATTCTGGTGGTAATACATTTCTTGTAATTATTCTAAAAAACAAATGGATCTTCTATATATGTAGCATATACAATATTATAGCTACTACCCATAATTGCATACTAAACACAAATATCAACTGTATGTAGTTGAATTTTAGATATGCATAATTCTGAATGAGAATTTAATCAATTCTCTTATTACTATATACACCTATACAATGATTTATTCCTTCATCTTTCAATTCAAATACAAGTATGTAGATTTTAAGCAATTAAATAATTGCACAATTCAATAGTTAAAACAATTTTAACATTAGGATACCATGCAAATAATATGCTGCAATAAATCATGCATAAAAAATGTAATTAAACTTATTATCTCAAAATAATTTAATTGAATACTTAACTCATGGTAATTAATAACATTACCAAATAAAGATAGAGTTAAAAAAACTTTATTTAACCCCAAAATACTTTCTGTAATATCTTTTAAATGGCTCAAATGAGAATTAACTGAATATAGCTCAACAGAATATTTCCACAATTAATTCGATTAAAAAAAACTTATCACAAACATCATTAGTACACTGAAATAATTAAATGTCATACGAATATTATATGTTATTGATATTAAAACAATATGGCGTATGCATTCTAGAACTAAAATAATTTGCCATAATTATCTCAGAAAAATTTTCCCAAATAATAATTAAAAAATAATATTTTGTAAGAAAATCCATAACATGGACCCAATTCATTTTTTATAATTAAATCAGTGGTAGACAAAAGTAGCCCAAAAGCTAGCCCAGACACGTCCTTTTTTTAAATTTTTGAAGGCCCAAAAAACTTCAGAAAATAGGTTTTAATTTTCGGAGGCCCAAATGCAACGACCCAAAACGTTTTATGTATAAGAGGCCTCTTTTTATCTAGGTCCAATGCTCGCCCACGATGAAAGCCTAGGATATTTTTAAGGCCTAAAACATATTTGCCCAACTCATGGTCCTTTGTCCTTAAAAAAAGGTCTGCAACATATAGCAAAAATTGATTTTCAGCCCAATAACTGGCCTAGCAAAGCTTTCCCCAAAATTAGCCCAACACCATTTTATTTATTATTATTTTAAATGATAAGTCTGGGCTTAAAAATAGCCCATGGTCCCAAAATAATGCCATATCGTAGAACCAAAACGGCAACCAAAAATGGAATCTAAAATGGCAATTTGTAGTTCAAAGTGTTATGAAAGTAAGAGCTATCGGGATAAAGGATAAGAGAAGAGAAGAGAAGATAGGAGAGCAATGGCATTCAGATTTCTCTATATCATTCAACAAGTACAAGGCCCTATTTATAGGCTCTGAGAATGACATCCAAGAGTCATAACAATTAATAGTACAATTAATACAGATATTAATTGTAACTCTTCGTACATTGAATAACTACTCGTTTCTCTGTAACCATTTATGAACAGTATTTATGATGAGGAATGTGAAGAGTCAATGGTCATCCACTTATTTAATAATATTTATAGTTCAAAGCATATTGTTTAGTGCAGTTATAACACAAAAATGGGCTCAAAAGTTACAGTAACGTTTGATTTACAATAACTATATGCAATTATTAGCATATTGCAATAACTATGCAGTTATTGGCATAATGTCCTGTAACCTTTGAGTTACAAAATGACAATTTTTTTTGTTCTTCTATTTTTTATTGGAAACCAACGCAAAAAAACTGGGCAGATTAGACGCTGGTAAATGAGGATTAAGGAGTATCACCAGAGCATGAAAACTGGGTAACGATGCATCATAAAAAAATTTCCAGATTTAAACCTGGGACAAGAAAAACTGGGTTCTCACCAACGGAAGTCCAGCAGCATATAGGCGCGCGTGCACATTTATTTATAGATCAAAAAGAAAAAGCTCAAAGGCATTTGAAATTTGCAGATACAGGATGCACCACATGCAAAGCAAGCACACATACATATTCCACACAATAAAACGCACATCATACAAAGCAAGCTATACAGGAATGAATTACAGCGTGAATATACATAAGAAAATGTACACCATTTTTTTTTAAAAAAATCATATAAGAGCCCCGGGGAGTTTATATGAGGGGAAAAATCTTTTCGGGAGTATAAGGGGAAAATTTGTAATCGATATTAGTAATAATACAAGGATTTCTGGAAAAGATGGCGAGTCAAATAAACATAAAAGCAAGAAAGAAGTTATGGACGAAATTATCTCAAAAAGCAAATTTTTCAAGGCTCAGAAGGCAAAAGAAAAGGAAGAAAAACGAACAGTTGCTGGACGATTTAGATCAGAAATTTTCGGCTTTAATTCAATCTAAAGCATCATTATCTCTAACTGAACCCAGGAAGATGAATCCTTGGAGGCTTTAGTGAACAAGAATATTACAATTGAACCTAGCAACAAAGGTAGCTTACCTGGTACTCGTAAGATAGATACTTCTATGGAGGAAAATCCTGATAGCTTATCTCGATCCATATGCCAAAAGACCTGACGGGTTTTGCCACTGAGAGGGAGAAACAAATTGAGTATAGAGAAAAACATACATAAAACGTTAGATCATATCAGACAGCGAAATTATGCTGATAACGTGTTGTCAAATAAAGGTATTTGATGTAAAAGGTATGAGTAGACAAAGGAGGTAAGAGAGAATTGGAGGCAAAGAGGGAGATTCTCATTCACATAGATGTCTACAACATGTATTACATAGCTTTATATATAGGCTTTCAAGCCTAATCAAGGGTTACATAGGATAAATAAATCATCATGATTATATAATATGTAACCACAAACGTCCTAAAAGCTATTCATGAAGAAGGTTATGAGTGTGAGATATGAAAGATCAAAGGTTTATGGACATCCACATAGATAATGTTTATAACAAAAATGAACTAAATTTTGAATTTCTATTAAAAAAAAATCCAATGGGCATGTACATAATGAGGTGCTTGGCAAAGCTTTTGAACACCCCAAAAGCACGTTTAACAGTATTTTTTCACAAGACAACATAATCTCCTTCATAAATTAACCTCGTAAATGGTAAAAGTACTTCTCCACCGCTTTCTTAAACGGATCCAATCTCGATCCTAATGCATGCGCATTTTTTTAATCAACATCCGATAATATTTTAAATATAATTGCCTCCCTCAAAAGGATAATTATGCTTAAAAAAAGCTCATTTATTTTTAAACTAAATTTTGCAAAACATTTGAAGTTTATGGTTATTTATAAATAACTTCTCTGATATTTAAATTTTTATAACAAATCCCCCTAAAATTTTATATTTATGCATATAACTCTCTTATAATTTATTTTTGTCCATTATTTATCTGTAAGTTATATAAAATTTAATGAATTTATCTGCATATAACTCAAAATTTAGGGGGATATGCATATAAAAATAAAATCTTATAAGATTACAGAATTGGTTAGTTTTGGATTACTTGCATAGATTTAAAAGTTTAGGAAAGTTTATTATTAAATTTTAAAAATTATTTTTACGTAATTCTTGAAAATTTTCAAAATTGCTAGAGCATTGACTAGAGCGTGATTCTTTCTAATGCATTAAACTCTAGGAATTAAGTATCATGATTATGGTACATGATATTGATTAATATGGTTAAATTTGATTTCAATAATAGTTATATTTAGGGTTGCACAACCAATAGATTTGATGGAATAAAAGCCCCAAAATCTTGTCTATTTTTATGAAGGGATGGGGTTTCGTCGCCGGTGATTTGGCTTGGTTCAACTAGAACATGAGATCAAACTAGATCGAACTTTTTTTTTTGTATACAAAGAGATCTCAAAGGCTCAAACTAAAGAGAATACACTAAACAGGGGGTATGGACCTAAAAGATCGTTCAATCACAACTCCTGAAAGTAGTACAGGCATGAGTAGTAATTTATAAAGGAAGAAATAGCCTCCTTTACAAGAACATCCACCAAACGGTTTGCTCCCTTCGCACATACTGAATAATTATAGTCTACTCCCTTTGAAGAAATACCCGATTTCAAAAAACAACAAACCTTTGTTTGTAGCATTGGAACTTGTATTATGCGCATCAACCAGCAACCTTGCATCAGATTCGATGATGATTCTTTTGACGCCGTAATCAAGAGCCATCTTAAGACTCTATAAACTACCCATTGCTCAGCAATATGTGATTCACATCATCCCAAGGATTTAGTAAACTCCATAATCTAGGAATCCAAGTGGTTCCTAATGATACTTCTACATCCTGCCTTTAGGGAAACCTGAGCTACAACTTCATCAACATTAACTTTAACCCATCCATCCTATGGAGGTAACCCGTTGTAGGTGATTGGCCTCTTTGTCAGATGGCACCTGCAAAATGTTGCTACTTTGGACAAAGTGTTTCCATGAAGCAAAGATTGTGTTGAGAGGATCATGAGGCTAGAGAAAACTGATATAAAAATGTCTTTATTTCTCAATGTCCATAAACGCCAGCATGTTACTCCCAAAAAGAGGTCCCGGTTAGAGGTAAACACCAATCCCAAGTTCCTCTTTAGATTCATGGCGACCTAATCATGGAGAGGACATAAGAAGAAAGCTGAGAAGTGTGAGGGTTGTATTGTTTTAAACCATATATCCCTTGCATACTAGTAATCATGAAGATAGAGTATCCTCCTCTCCCTCATTGTAATAAGGGCACAATGGTGACACATTTGATCATTTGCTCCTCCAAGAATTTGTTGGCAACCTGTTATAAAAAGTTTTCCAAAAAAATCCTTATTCTCTCGGCCCTTTTCCACTTTCATATTTGCTTATACACTGGGCCAAAACATGTTTGGAGGGCTTACTTCAAGAGAAAAATATGCGCTCTTAACCGTGAAATTCTCAATAGCTTGTAGCTCCAGGCCATAAAACATTGCTGGCATCTGATCTAGGAGGAATTGATGAGTTTAAATTCACAATCATCTCGCCCTTAACCAGGCTATTCAGTTGATGATAGTCCCATCTACCATTGACTACCTAATCTACTACCATTTAATACCTTCTTTCCCAGGATTAACCAGACATCGGAAAAGAATTTCACCATATCCTCATTCCTCACCTGCCATATAATACCTTCTCCAACCAGATTTTGTTGTTCACAAATGAAAAGCCATAAGCTGGAGTCTCCTAGATGAGAGTTAAAAAGGTTTTTCTCACTTTTGAACATATATTTATGTTGCAAAACCTCAGCCCATAGACCTTGAGTTCTTAGAAGAAGATTCCAAGCCAATTTAGTAGCAAAGGCACGGTTCATTGACTGCAATTTCCTAAAACCAAGACCCCATGAATTTTTGGGAGAGTAGTTATCTTCAACCGAATAGGATGGAGAGCCCTTCTATTTTCTGAACTCCAAATGAAATTGTGATGTATCTTTTCCATCTCATGACAAATGGCCGCAGGAACTTTAGCCCCTTACATTGGGTAGAAAGGGTAAGAGCTAAGCACTCATTTGGCAAAAATAATTCTTCCAGCTACTAGATCGAACTTGTTCTAGCATACTAATGAACAAATCAAGGCCATCAATTACCTCAAATTCTCTAAAAAAAATTATTTTTCCCCTATGGGAGGCCAAGAATTAAACTTCATAAAAACAATAAGATAATAAAAATGATTAAAATCATATAAAAATCATCCTAAAACAAAAAAAAATTAAAAAATAAAAGCAATATCAAAATTACAAAATATTTTTTGGTAGAACAAAGTTGATGCAAATTGTGTTCTAAGGATTTACCAGGGCCAGAATATACCTTCAAGTTTATAGAGTAATTACAAAAATACTTACAGATCACTCACCATCAATGTATTCACGTTGACATCAAGGTTTGAAAGTTACAACCTTATGAGTTATAGGTCAATTCCTTATCAACTAGTTCAATATTTATTAACAATTACAAAATATTTAAAAAATTCACATAGATAAAACCATATTAGGTCAAGTAGTATGATCACTTGGTCCAAACTCGATCCAAACTGATCAATAAATCTGGTCCAGTGTATTCCGATTTCATCACATAATCACATTACTTATTTGAACTGTATCGAACCAGACCACCTCATGTTCAATTGGAGCACTGAATTTTTTCACACAACTTATCCTATTTAATATTCTTCTTCACCGCAATATGTTTCAGCAAAGACTCAAGTTTGGATGATCAAATCATTCATAATTATAACTCACCCCACCTATAATTGCAAATAAGCAAATGTGCCATCCATGCCTTTTATGAGAGGGGTGTCCACTTATTATCTAATAATTCTTTAGTCCTATTTATAAGTTAATTTTAATATATCTCACAAATAAAAAACTTTAAATTTTATTAACTATACTTTGAAATTTAACAACTTTTCAAATTTATTCCTATTTATATATATTATAACTCATGAGAATATAGTTAATACAATAATAAATGAAGTGTAAAATTATACCTTCATGTAAAAAAAAATAAAGATATAACATATAAATATGGCAAAAAATTTCTTCTCTCTTTGTAGGATCAAAGGAGCATCTTATCCTTTTCTTTCTTAGCTTTTAACACTTTGCTTTGTATAAAAACAAAACATAACAGATAACAATAATAAAAGGGAAATGTTCGGGATGAAGAGGAGCACCTTTCTACATTTTTTTTTTTGCCCCTTTTAGGTAGAAGCTAAGAAACTGTTCTCCACCTAATGTGTTTAAATTTTAAAAAAAAAATTTAGTAAAATGTTAAAATCCCAAATTGGTTTTCAACAAATCGCAAGTTAATCCTTCACCTAATGGGCTTTCTTTGGTAATTTTAAAGGTTGGGCTGGACTATTCAAAGCTGTTTTAGAATTTTCCAGTTTGGACATACAAGTCAATTAATATGGGTAAAGTGCTTAAGGTGAAGCTCTCTCTTTGGTGAAGCACCAAAAGTCAATGCAATCGGAACCAGACCTGTCTAGCCTCTCATCACAGTGCCTTAAGTGCAAAGGCAAGCACCTTTGACTGCATTCTATAAAAAATTATAACAAACTCAAACCATATGAAATGCACTTATGCACCAGATCCATATTAGTCATGACAACAAAAACAGCTGAGAAAGTTTTTTTTTTTTTAATTACCAGCTGAGAAAGTGAACCATCCAATCGTACAAAGTTATCATAATGTCCTCCATAACAAGAAGGCCAGAAGCCACATGTTTTATAGCTTACTTTGTAGCTATTTGATTATTTTAGAGGGGGAATTACTATGAGATCCTAAAGAAAGAATTTAATTACCAAAAAGTTTAATGACAAGTGAATAGTATAGACCTATTGTCATTTCTTGTACTATATGTACTATAAGTATAAAGCATCATTGCATACTCTTCAGTTGCTATTAAACTTTCGGGTAATTAAATATCTTCCTATGGACATTATAGTAATTCTCTCATTATTATATTGGAAAACTGAAATAGTCCAAACAAAGTGGAATAATGTTAGAGAGAATATGAGAAAATTCCACTTCTAGTTCACATGTTAAAATTTTCATGTGAAAAGTTTTCTGTATTGATCTGCATCTGCAGCTATCCCTTCAAGGCCACTACTGTCTTTGCTCTCCTCATCATCAAGCCTCCTCTTTAATTGCCTCTCCTTCAGATCAATCTGCACCAATAACAAACAATCAAAAACAGTAAATATCAAAACAAAGAGGGTTAAAATTTGACACAGACTTTCAGGAAAGGAAAAATGGGCAAAAGCTTTAATCCTACTTCATCATATATGTCGTCGTTGTTCTCAAAATCACCCTCTCTTCGGGGAATAACATGAATGTGAACATGAGGAACCGACTGTCCTGCCTGAGGCCCATCCTAAGATACAAAAAATGATTTGGTAAGTTTTCGCAGATGTAATGTAAGCAGCATACCGTGCAGGTGGCGTATTAATACTTAAAAGGGGACCAGAAATCACATCACAAAGCTGAATTATGCTCACTTGACAGTATTCAAATTCAAATAATACTCTCGTTTTGCTATATGGGGGCAGCTTAGAATGTTGTTAAGGTTGGAGATTTGGATAATAGGTTACAAGTTTGATCCTTCTCATGCATTAAGAGAAAAGCGAAACAAATAGCAGTATATTTGGATCATGAAATTGAAAATTTTCTCAGTTAGAGGTGGTGGCACAGAATGAGTGTGAGTGGAACCCACTTCTCTTTCCTCTCCATTTCTCTCTTACTTCAAGAGCACTTCACAAGGGTCGAATTTAAGATAATTGAAACCCCATAGCTAAGCCTTAGTGCATCATGTCAGAGGGATAATTTAGTAAGTTTCCTCCGGTGTGAGCAGCATATGATGCAGCCGCATATTGCTTATTCAGAGTGTTGTGTTACACACAGACCAAAAATCACAATGCTAAATTCTGCTCATTTGAAAATATTCAAATAAGACTACCTATCTGCTAACCAAGGACGATTCATTTGATTGGTAGGGCTTGAGATTTAAATAACGGTTTAGCAGGTTATAAGTTTGATCCTTCTCATGTACTAAGAGAAAAGGAAAACAAGAAACAGTTTATTTGGATCCACTGAAATTAAAGTGTTTCTGAATTAGAAGAGAAACACACACACACACACACACACACAGAGCGAGAGAGAGAGAGCGCGTGTGTGTGTAAAATCCACTTCTACTTTCCAATCATTCCCTCTTGGTGCAATGTGTTAAAGGAGTGGTTACTTTCAGAGCAAGATAATGGTGGGAAAATTAAACTATGAATGGACAAAGTAAGTTTGAGAATAGAAGCCCAAGATAAAGAAGGAAAGTTTGAATGAAACAAGAAGACCCTAACAAGATTTCAAACTTAACAAACAAGATCAGGGAGCATTCACATGCGGCAGAATCAAAATTGGAGAATATAAA
>JANTPZ010142369.1:0-14425 GCA_025593235.1 Vachellia pachyceras
CAATGCTTGCATCAGTTACCCCTTGACATGAACTAATTGTTATCGAAATCAATTTCTGCAGACCCTGAGCAACACCCATGACCCAAAAGCCCTTTTCACGGACATTTCGGAGGTCACTAAGAGTCAAATTTGTAATTGTCTTTGCATGATGGCCAATGACAACCAGAGAAAAATCAGTAATGTTCAAAGACTGAAGCTTCACCTTTGATAGGTTGGAGGCTGATGCTAGCAGACTTGAAACTCCATGATCTCCAACAAGAGGGCAACCCTTGATAGAGATGCACTGTATGTTGGGGCAGAACTTTGCAACAGCCTGTAGTCCCTCATTTCCAATCTTTAGACATGATTCAATATTTAAGGTAGTCAAATTGGGGCATCCCTCCGCTATGGCAATCAAACTCCTGTTACTAATAGATGAAGACTGGCACAAATCAAGCTTCTCCAACATATGGCATCCTTTCGCTATCTCAATGAGACCCTCATCGCCAACAGAAGATGCATTCCATAAAGAAAGTGACCTTAGAGAAGGGCAGCCACGAGCAACAGCCGAGAGGCCAACATTAGTGACCGCACACCCAGAGTTGTTTCCTTTGATAGATAGTTTCCCGAGCCCACCACGGCCACTGGTCCCAATCACTACTGCAGCCAGTCTTACATCGTTTGCTTTCCTTCCTTCCAAACACCTTGTAAGGTAGCCATCATCACCTTCACTATCTTGATCCTCATAGGCTGGTTTCATTTCTATATCAGATGAAGCAGGTTTGCAGATTTCAGCTTTGCTGATACTGCTCATGAGCATAAGCCATCTTTTAGATACACCAGCGCATGAGCACCTTTCTTTTCCAGTTGGGAGCCGTCTGAATATCTCAAACAGGCATTCATCAGGAAGAACTTCAATAGTAGGCTTTTGATTTTGCTCAGACTCAAGAGTTTCAAAGACAAAAGGGGCCCCGATGATCCGAGCTCGCTTGTTAATAGGGTAGTAAACATCCAAGTTGGAACCAATAGCATATAACCTACCCAAATCCATAGGATTTGAGCAAAAAGGCCCCCCAGGATAGAGGTCATCATCACCTGAAAAAACCGATTCACAAGTCATCCACACAAAAATGGATCCCAATTGTGCTATATTCAACCAGAAGCATCTCGTAATTTAACCCCAAATAATAATAAGATTTAAAAACTCAACACATTATAACCAGTGCACTTATTTACTCAGTTGCAGTGAGACAAGTGGATCCAATTTCCCCATTTTCAATGGATTCTTATATCAAGGACGAACTCTAGGAGTATTCATACATATGCAATCAAATATACATATCGGTTAAGATAGATAATAGTTTTTTTTCCTTGAATTCAACACACTGAGCAGCAGATGGTTGATCCCCTTTGTTAAAATGGGGAAAGTTGATTCTGATAAAATCTAATAGAAATGTATTATTTGTACGAGTTCTTTTTCTTCATCTGAATCACAAAATATACAAGAAGCTCATGAAGAATCCAAACTTGCCAACATGCATGAGAACATTCCAAACTTTAAAGAAACCCCAAAACTCAGAAAGCGTACCACTGGAATTGACGAGGGCAGGCATGAGTACAGCAAGGCAAGGGACGAGAACCCAAACTCCAAAAACTGAAAAATCCCAAAAAGGATCGACAGAAACGCAGCAAAGAAGACGATCAGAATCAGAAGTTGAAGCAGAAGAAGGATCAAGAACATTAGAGAAAAGAGTAACCCCACAAGGAGCAAGGCAAAAACATGCAGCCTCTTAAATAGGAGGGAAATGTAATTGAATGAGAAAGGAATGAATGAGAGGAAAGTTTTTATATTGGGAAAGGAAGAAACAGAGGTGTCGTCAACAGCTTCATTTCCCCTCACCCTGTCTCACACAGGGGAATGCAACATGCATTGAACCTTCTCACAAAACCAGACCTTGAAAATACAATGCTACTGACCGCTTCTCTCTCTCCCCACTTCAGGAAAAAACAATTTCAAATTTTCACTTGCAAATTTTTAAAAGCACTTAATTATCCTATTATTTCTGTGCGGACATTCCTATTGTGCTTGACTTTTCAGAATTTTGATACATATTAACCATTAACCATTAATTATTAACCACTAACCACATCGTTATTCGTTACTACCTTGTTAAGGCTGGTTTGGAATTTTCTAGTAGCACCATTTTTAAGTAGACAAGTTTTTATGAGATACAATGAGCAGTGCATGTAACACATAAGTGCATGAACAAATCAGTATCTCATGTACGCTGGTAATTAAGAAAGAGGACAGCTTTGTTTGACAATTAACGAAATCTTTAATGGTTAAGATCAAGTGTGCTGCTGGGTTTAATTGACATTTGGCAACTTGACGTTATGGAGAATGAAAAGGAAATTGAAAGTTGTGGATGAAGTGTATGGGTGACATGAGATTATTGGAAGAAACAGATTAAAAAATCTGGACAAGAGGGCCAAGTGTAGGACGAATAGTTCATCTGATTCAAGTTGGATTAAATGTATTTAGTCACTAGAAACAGAAGTATAAGAAGAAAGATATGCAATTTTTTTAAAGAAAAAGATATGGGCTTGATTGGATTTCTTTACAATAATAGGTATATTTATACAAAATTCATTTCACATATTCTTTTTCTTTCTTATTATAAGAGTATTCTAACTAATTTATATGAATCACAAAAACATTTATACTAAATTTGTTATAAATCTAAGTAATTTCCGATATTAGTTTTATTAACTATATTAAATTTCAACAGTCATATTAATCTGTATTCTTTTGTTGTCCTTACAAAAATGATTAAATAAACCTTCTAGAAGAGCTCATATAATAAGAAAGATCGGAATTAGTACTTAATTTATAATTGATAAAATACGTCAGATTCGGATCAGATTTAACTTGAATAAGTGAATCCAAATCTGCACAGTATTTTGAACCCCTAAGGTCATCATGTTGATTAATTGAATGAATCTGTAATTAACTTTATTCATTTGGATGCACATGTGACATAAAAAGATCTGCATCATGATAAGTTTAGATTTTAGATTTCATTTTGCATTATGATTCGAATGTTCTAAGTATGCCCATGGTTTTGCTCTTGCCTATTCATTTCAGATTTTGTCAAAAAATTTAAAAAGGAAAATTTTATTAGCTTTTTAGCTTAATCAAAGGAAAAACACTTAATCTAATGACTAATAACATAGGTACAATGCACAATCTTCTTATTGAACCCATTTTTTTCGGCAGCTGCATGTAATGAACAGAATTAAATGTTTCTGTGTTACACTATTATTTACTTAACTTTTAAAATATATATATATATATATAAATTGAAGTGTTTGTTCATCAACTGAATCCTACGGCTATTGAGAAGAACCGAGGATGATTGAAATCTTACAATAGTAAGTGGGTTGATTGAAATTATTCAATCATTAATTAAAAGTTAAAAAGCAAGTTATATTCCTTTTTAATTACAAAATTATCTAATTTACATAAATATTATCTTTAAAATTATATTATCTCATCATAGATATCCTTCCTTCGATGTTCTTTCTCCTCTTAGGCCCAAAAAAAAAAATTAATGTTCTTCTCTTCCACACTCTCCTCTTCTTCATTAGAAATCATCTTTGAAGAAGAGGAGAGTGTGGAAGAGAAGAACATTAATTAATTTCCAATACATTGAAATCCTCTTCTTCTCTTCCATTATATAGTGTTGTTGAGATGATTACGTGGTCAAAATAAAAGACATATATATTCATTCTTTCTTTAATATTATATATATATATCAACTTTACACGAAATTAAATTGAACATATTCTTGATAGTTTCCAATACGTAACACTGAATGTTGAAACTCATCCTATTGAATATATTGAATTTTTTCTGTCTTATAATTAATGCATGAATATCATTCTTTTATTATATGAATGAAATTCTATGGTTAAGTTTTTTTTCCACCAGAAGATTTTTAATCATCCGAAGTAAATTTGGATGGTTTATGTTTGAATTTTTTATTTAAAATACCAACATATTTCAAAGATTATTAGAAAACTATGCGCCAAACAATTTTCCTTGACGAGTGGTTAAACAAATTAAAGAAGTGAAAAGTTATAAAAAAAAAAGATAGAGAGTAGGTTAGGATAAATGAATCTCTCTTTTTTTTTAAAAAAAAGCTTATTTTCAAAAAATCAATATAATGAAACTTTTAATTAATTAAGACCTTAGAATATTTAAAAATTTCAATTAAAAACCCGTGAAAGAAAACATTAATACGATTAAAAAATTTCTTAATTTAAAATGATATTCCAGCTCAGTATCTTTATGATTTGCCATGACTTCTACAATTTCCAAATACGTATGAATAAGGACATTTTTTTCAAAAATTCTGGATATATCCTAAAACATGATCAGTATCTTTCTTATTTAGTGTCAAAGTGTCATTTTCCTTTTAATTGTAGAATGGTTGGTTGAGAAGTCATTGAAGAAGAATCATGCATCACTGTTATATATACAATACACTTAATCAGTCCCTCATACATACATTGTATAGAGTGAATAATTCCACCAATGCAACTAAACCAATATATACTAATTGGTTTGGATATATTATTTTAGGGTCTATATTATTTCTGTGTTCATCAAAACCACGGTTTGGATAGAATTGACTCTCCAAACTAGGATTTATGTTGAAGCCAAAAGAACGAGGTTTGACTAATTAAGGACTTGTTTACCATCACTTCCTAAAATTTATGTTTTGTCTAAGTATAAAAAATTTTCAGAAAAGCTATTTCGATTACAAAACTTCGGTTTCAAACCTAGGTTTTCTCTTTCCTACTTTTTCCTATTTCCTCTTTCCCACTTTTTTTCCTTCTTCCTCTTTTATCTCTCATACTTCTTCTTTTTTTCTCTTTCTTCTTTCCTACTTTTTCTTTCTTCTCTTTCCTCTTTCCTACTTTTCATTCTTTCTCTTTCCTCTTTCTTCTTTCCTACCCACTTTGTTTGCCTCAGAATCCGTAAAAGCTAATAAATTTTCAAACATAAATCACTTTTCAAAACCTAGGTTTTGCCTCAAAATCTGTAAAAAGCTATTTTCCAAAATATATTCTCCAAAACCTAGGTTTTACCTCGAAATCTGTAAAAACTATTTTCAAAATAGCTTCCAAACAAGCCCTAAAGATTGATGTTACGTTGTAGCCAAAAGAATTCACAAATATTTCAACATCCAACGTTACGGGTCGGGATAGAATTCGATCGTTCCGAAAATTTAATCACATTCAACGTCTTAGTGCTTGTTTGGGAAGCCATTCTTCCCAACGGTGCACGTAAGCCAAGACAAAACCATCTCGAAATCTGTAAAAACCATCTTGAAATCCATAAAAACCATTTTGAAATCCGTAAAACCATCTCAAAATTCCCAAAATGCCTCGAAATCTGTAAAATCCATTTTCCCAACGGAGTTCCCAAACAAGCACTTAGGCTATGTTTGGTTTAATGGAGGGAAAAGGGAGGGGATGGATAGGAGGGAAGGGTAAAGGATGGAAGGGTATAAGATTACCTTGTTTGGTTTAGTTAGAAGGGAAGGAAGGGGAATGATTTTTAATGATCTTTTGTTTGGTTTAGGAGGGGAAGGGAGGGAAATTAATAATCAATTTACCATTTTACCCTTATATGTTGATTTATATTTATTTGCTTCTACAATTTATTTAAATTAGTTTTCACTCATAAAAATTAATCCCTCGTTCTATTTAATTAATTAAAACAATTAATATCATTTCTCTGTCTCCATACTTCGCACTAGAACTTGGGCGAACTGCGGTGACTACTTTTTAAAACAAGGTAGTTCAATCCTTGAAGACCTTGCATGAATATGGTATTATTACACCCATCCAAGGTACTTCCATTGAAAGAATATACCTTCTCAAAACCTGGAGCTGCAATACACATTTTAGTACTCTCCTACAAAAGATTTCAAGAAGATTTGAGGGTGCATTTGTATCGCTTCCTTTCCTTTTCTTCCTCATAAACATCTATTCTTAGATGACAGGAAGCTGTCCTATTTTGCCCAAAATAAGTTCGAATAAGTTCCGTTTCTGAATCTAGTAGGGAGGTTATTGTCATCGTCGAGCACCGCATTAGAGGTAGAGACTAAGAACTCGTAGTGCTGGAAGCTCACAAACACCTTCCAGGACTTGAGTTCGTCCATTTCATTGTTGCGCACAGTGATGGGGGATTCGAATTGGTAAGGTTGCTGCTTGGGATCGAAGACATTGGGTGACACCGGTGTATTAGGCGTCGAACACAAGTATATCGTTGCAGGAGTTGACAACCTGGACATGAGAAATTGAAGGTAGTGCGAAGAAGATGAGGAAGATGACAATTCAGAAGCAGTGGAGGGCATCGGTGGAATAACGAAAATATGATAGGGGCGTTTCAGTCCAATAATTTTGGCTCCCTCTAAAACCCCCCAAATTGAAGGGGACAAAAAGAAAGGAAGGGGAGAGAGAAGGTCATTTTTCATTCCCCTCCCCTCCAAAAAATTCAAACCAAACAAGGAGAGGGTCTCATTAAACTCCCCTCTCCCTCCCTTTCCCCCCAACCAAACATACCCTTAAAGTGTCTTTTAGTAACACTCTGTATCATAAAGTGATTTTTGCTGTATTCAACACTCTAAGTTGTTTTTTCTGGCAATACTCAGTATAAATTCAAGTAATTTTCTTATGTGATTTTATTCTTAAAGCATTTTTTCGCTATCAATGAGCACCATGAATTTGAGATGCTGAGTAGTACTGAAATAACATCTTAGATCGGTGCGGTCCAAAATGTAACTTAACCCTAGATGATAAGAGGCTTATCAGAGAGATGCATACATACATATATTGAGCCAGCCAGGAAATTCAAAGATATATACATGCATGCATGCATTAATTGATGTAACACCCCCCCCACACACACATGCATACATGAGGATAAATACATGGGAATGGATTAGGAGAGGAACGTGAGAATCATGGGAACATCGTGTGAATATATATATATATATATATATATGCACGTAGGAATGGGCACTCATCATGATGATACATATATTATATATACGTATATGCATGTGTGTGTGTATCTGTATCTCATTGCAGCAGAGCAGAGAATGTGGAGGGCAATTAATTATGAAATTAAGGGTGTGTTTGAGAAGTCTGTTGGGAGAAATGAGTTTACAGATTTCGAAGTATTTTGCGGATTTCAAGATGGTTTTATGAATTTCGAAATGGTTTTAATGAATTTCAAGATGGTTTTTACAAATTTCAAGATGATTTTATATTGGGATGTGTGCACCGTATGGGAAACGATATTTCTAAATAAGCACTAAAACAAGTCTGGTCACATGCATCTGCGATTCTGCGTCCACATACAATGCACGCACCTCACCAACCTCCTCTATTGTTCTTTTCTTTATTATTTTCTCATTACTCGAAACATCACAATGGTATATATATACGTATGTTTGTGTTTTTTTTTACTAATTTATTCTCTCAACTTTTAATATGTATCATATGCTACACACACGTGATGGTTTCAGATTTCAAGGTATTTTACGGATTTCAAGATGGTTTTATAAATTTCGAAATGGTTTTAATGAATTTCAAGATGGTTTTTACAAATTTCAAAATGATTTTATATTGGGATGCATGCACCGTTTGAGAAACGATATTCCCAAATAAGCACTGAAACAAGTCTGGTCACATGCATCTGCGTCCACATACAATGCACGCACCTCACCAAACTCCTCTATTGTTCTTTTCTTTATTATTTTCTCATTACTCGAAACATCACAATGGTATATATATACGTATGTTTGTGTTTTTTTACTAATTTATTCTCTCAACTTTTAATATGCATCATATGCTATACACACACACACACATGTGTACGTATGTATCCCAATTCATCAATTTGATTTCTTCCGAATCTTCACTCTCATTCATGCACTTTATATACTACTAACAATGGTGTAAGTGTGTTGGGTTCGTTATTATTTATCTCTTAATTCATTTTTTTACTTGTTTTAATTTCCAGTATCTATAATTTTAATTTGTCTCATGTTAATCCTTTTTTCTTTATGCCTGATCACGTAAAATTTTGAGTTATTAAATCAAGTTACAAGGAAACAAATTAAAAATTAAGCCTCCAAATTAATCGATTCTAATACAGTAGTTTGCTGCTCAACATTTTATTATGTCTCCCAAGCAATCGTGTGGCACCAAGCTAGTTAAGGTCAAATTTAAAGGTCGTAATTAATATAATCCATGGTAAAATAGTAATTAATTATATGATATTTTTTATTAAAAAAGGGATCACATGCTATCCTGAGAATAAAAGATGAGAAAGTAAAGCATCACCCTCTTATTCCAACCTTTTTTTTCTTTGTAATATATTGTTTTATGTTATAGTTTCTTGACTACTTAATTGTATTAATTAGCAATCATGCATAGTAGGATTGATTAAGATCCCATGTGGGCCCCTATGATTGCGATCAAGTCTAAGACTTCGAAGCCAATTAGCATATAGTGTAGTATATATACTTCCCTCCATCTATAATATAAATCACTTCAACAAATTTATTAAAAACAAAAATTTGTAGTTAACTCATTTAATTTATTTTAAATTGTACATTTTTTCTAATTTTATCCGTATTAAATGAATATTTAGAGAGAGAAAATGCAATGAGTCACGTTTAAATGTTAATTACATGAGCAAAATTGATAAACAATCATTTATTACTCTCCAAGTGATTTATATTGTGGACTAATGCAATTTTGTAGAAATGACTTACATTATGGAGTGATGAGAGTATGAGCCCATTTGGAAATGCAGTAGAGAAGTACTTTTACGCAAATCAAGGTAAATATATGGACGAAATCATCTCGTTTTATCAAAAAATACGGTTGAACGTGCGTTTGATTTTTGAAAACGTTGTTGCAAATAAGCCTATATATCAAATTGGTGATTTCAAAAATCATGGATATTGTGTTAATGACTTTAATTACAAATCAAAAAGAGCTAATTAATCAAGTAATTATAAAAAGTACATCAAAGTGACAAGTGGGCAATTAATAAAAACAACTTCGCCGAAAGCAACGTGTTGTGCAAGTTGTGAGCCAAATTAAAAAGAGATTCCTCCCTCTAATTACTAAAATTCCAAATTACCAACATGTCGCTCATAAACAAAACATTCAAACCTTCGCTTCACCGTAATTAAAGATACATTTTTTGAAATTTATATATATTTACTATATTTTTTTAATTTATGTGCAGTAACTTCATAGGACAAATACAATGAGACGGAGGAAACACTCAGCTAGAGAATGGACAATGCAAAACAATATGTTCGCAAAAAAAAAAAAAGAACTGTCACTTCTATGGCCAAACACAATATTAACAGTACCAGTCAATTTAAAATTAAGTGATGTCAGACTTAAGGGGAAAAATTAAATGGCTTAATGTAATGTTACTTGAAGGTATATCCCTCAATACTATATTTTCTAAATTCACAAGAATCAAATTCAACTATTTAAAGTCGTCCATAAACAATACTGAAACTTTTATAGTCAATATAATGATCTTATCAGATGTGAACAAGATAAGATGGATGGAGAGAAAAAAAGTGTACGATATGCATGTAAAATGCATTGAAAAGAAAGTTACTGGTAATTCAAAAAAAAAAATTGACATTATTGAACATCAAGTGGTTGGTTCGTGTAACATATATACAAAAGTCACATTGAATTAATTAAAGGGTGGACTAGTGGAGGCTCTTTGCAAAACATAAGGGAAAAAAAGGAATGGATATTGATGGAATGAAAGGTCAAGAATGAGGTTACGTCAAATGTGTGTGTTCGTTGAGGGAACATAAATAAGCCCAGATTCGGTGTTTAGTCTCAAAAGTCTTCGATTTTCAACGATGACGCACTTGCGTTTTCAGTCTAATTATTATGAGTTTTGAACAAATAAGAATTGGGATTTTTTGCATCAACCTGTGGATTATTGTATCCAAAAATCATTTAGTTAATAATCTATTCAAAAGTTTATGCAGTTGACCTTATATAGTAGAACAAGACTATTGCTTTAGCATGCATTGTTAACTGAATGTAAAATGAGTTTATCACAAGTGATTCACCATATCTTGATGCACAAAACTTCTGGAAAAAGAAGTAAATATGGTCCCTAGTAACTCATCATTGGCTTGTTTGGAACAACGTTTTCAAAGTTAAATGCATGTTCAACAGTGTTTTTTCGCAAAACGAGATAATCTCTTCCATATATTTACCTCGACTTACGTAAAAGTACTTCTCTACTGTGTTCCCAAACGACACTATATCTTGTTATTAGTTGACCGCTTAAGTGTGTGTTTATAGCCTTTTTGAAAGTGATTTTATAATGCACAAAGGATATATGTACGCGAGATAGGTTATACCTCAATTAACGCGAACTTATGTTTAAATCCGTGTGAATACAAAAGATAATTTTAAAAAATTATTTTCAATTAGCCCTTATATTACTCAAAATATAATCCATTCATATAGTTATTGGTTAAAAAACTCTAACTCAAAACCCTACATAAGAGAAACACATGTTAAAACTTCTCGTTAAATCAACTACCATCAGTTACTTCGTTTTCTGAACAAAGTATAATTTTAAACGCACTACTCTGTTAAAGCAAGAAAATATAAATTGAAAGGAAAAAAATTCTAGAACACCTCAAACCCTTAAGTGGTCTTGAATCAAGTGGAATCAAATTAGTTTGTTGCTCAAATATATGTTAATAGGCAAAAAAACACGTGATATACCTGTGGTTTCCTCCAGGTAAAAAAAAAAACATGTCGTTTGGATGAGGAAAAGACATCAAATTTAGATACTATCTTACAATGTAAAGTGTGGGTTTTGTCAAAGATTCGTATGATAAGCCTGGATTTTCGTGACTAACAACACAACGACGTACAACACTAGCATGGTCAAGAAAGCCAAGCGAAGCCCAAAAAGTTGTTGCTTCCATCATGACATACACATCGAATATTCAACAGAATCAAACTGAAAATTCAAAGATGCAGCAGAGTTGAAAGTTGAAACTGCCAAAAAAAACATAATAATATTCTCTCCACCATCTTTAGGATCCAAGCTCAGAAAGATACCATTTTTATTTTCTGTATGGAATTTTCACAAACCTTGAGCAAAAAGAATTAGAACTAGGCATGATTTCACAAATGCCAGCCTCAATATACACCCTTTTAGATTTATCAGCAATAGGAGCTATGACTGATACCACCCACCTATATAATGCTTCTGTTTACAATTACAAGCCATAGCATAAAAATAAGCTTAAAGAAACATGCTAACTTATTAGCTCAAGGTAATGTTCTGGCAAACATTGTATAAGCCGCCTGCATATGCTTATCAGTGCGCTGACTAGGGGAAAAAATGTTATAGATTCATTCTTGTTCTAATAGTTTATTAAAAAAAGGAAGTGTAATGCAGACCAAAGCCAAACACGCCTCTAGTGTCAAAGGTAAAATAAAGAACAATATTTTCTAAACTTTCCAGCCACCTCGTGAGTCAGACTCACTTCACAAACATAATAATTAAAAGGCAAGGGCAGTAATTTCTGCATTCCGTAAATCAGATTTTAGTTTGAACATGATAGAAAGGCACGTAACCTTGGGAAAAACAATAGAGGATCGGCTTGGTTTTAGACTGACAACCCAACTTCGCCTCAGAAGAATGGTCTCATCAATTTGATATATTACATTCTTTGCATCCACTCAGTACTCAATAGCCAATAGTGTTATTTCATTCCTATTTCACCTTCTCATGAGTAATAAAGTGATACTATACAATCCGTGGAGAATCAAATAATTTACGGTCACATCATCTTTTGAAAGGTTAGTGTCCTTTTGATGCTACAATCAAGAGACAAATGTGTGTATGATTCTTTAACCTTCTGTTCACATGTATGTATAAAGCCTCTCACTAATTAAAGACTGCATTTTAATAAAAAGAAAGTTGAAAGCAGCTTCGGTAGCCCCAATCAGTCTCAATCACACATCCCTTCATGCTCCCAAATCTTCACCAAGAATTCAACCGTTTCCTATTTATAGGAAATTATATCAGAAATAAGTAATTGTGCTATCCTGCCCAAAAATAATCTCAACAAGGAAAGTGAGTGTATAGTGGACACTTATAGACAAAGGCACAGGCCTGGGGAAAGGTTGTTTAGTCCCAAGCAAACTAGCATAGGTCGCATTTCAGATGCAACCAACAGAACGAGAATCACACTGGGAAATAGTAATTTGGGTTCAGCTTCTGTTGAAATTGTATAGAGTAAGAGGTAAAAGAAACTTCAAGGAAATGCAAAGGTAAGCAAGAAATCGTTGACATGAGCACAAAGTATAGATTCTAGGACTTTGGTGCATACTTAAGCAGTGAATCAAAAAGTGAATGGAACGTGGTGAAAAATAAGGCTAATCAACCAACATGCCATAATAATTGATGGCCACCGCAAGAAGCAAACTTAAACGTTTGATGGGTAAATTGCATTTTTATCTAGTGAATCAAACTTAAAATTCTTATGACTTACATATAATAAATTATCTTCAATTAGTCATTATTAATCATTATAAATTTAGATACAAGAAATAATGAAATACATAGAAATTATATTAAAATATTATGTCTGACCTTTTAATCACCTTTTCTAATAAGACATGGGATGGATTTATGTATTATAGTCTATTTAAATTAGATGGGACATCCATTGGGTCTGTGCGCGCGCATGCATCCTTAATGTTGATCTTCACAGGGTTTGGGCTCAAAAAAAATCGCACTTGGGTTTTCATTGAACATTATGGGCTGAAACTGTACTTATGATCTAAATGGTTTTGGGCCCAAACAAATCTCAAGCAGATCAGTCTTGCCACGTGATGGACCAATTTCAGCCCGTTGTCTGAAAAACGCATTGTGCATCAACACCTTGCCTTTATTTAACTGTCAAAGCTAATATATGGTTGGATCAAACAGATTTTCCAACTGCTAACAAATTTTGATCCGGTCACAAGTCATAACACATAAATTCATGAGTTCAAATTCCGTTATCAAGGTGAGAATTTGTTAGTAGATGGTCTATAAGTTTTCAGTATACATTTGTTTCAATTTTTTTATTTTATTGTTATTTATGTATCAAAAATAAATATTTCTTAAACATGTTTAAAATTAAAATATATAAAATTTATTAAAGATATTATAATTGTAAAAAATATATAAAAAAACACAGAGAGAGAGAGAGAGCATTATCTGGAACGGCCGTGCCCTGCTTTAGAATATTATGATGGGTGGAATAGATTAGTGTGGTTCCTGGGAATAGTAAGAGCAAGTGTGTGTGTGTGTGTAACATTGTGTGGCTGTGGATGAAGCACTGCCAATTTTAAATGCAAAATGGGAATGGCTTTTTAATTTCCCCCAACTTTTGACCTAAAAAATGAGATGGCTTTTAGAAAGAAGAGTGAAGATGGATGGAACATGGAAGAGTAAATTATTAAAGCAGGACTAAGGAATGGTGGTTGGCAAAAAAAAAAAAAAGTAGATTATCAAGCAACAAGACAAAGGTAGCGATAGATATGAACGAACGCTTTTTTCTTATACACACGAAAATTAAACTTAGGAGAACTGTCTTATTTGCCCGTTCCGGAAAGCGGTGAAAAAATGTTTTCGCATAAATTGAGGTTAATATGTGAAAGAGATTATCTCGATTTACTGAAAAACACAGTAGTTAAACGTGCCACATTAAAGAATTTACCCAAACACCTACGTATGTGTTAATACAAAAGGCACTTTCAGATGATGTGATTAACAGGACACTTGCTTTTGTTTAGTATTTGGTGACAACGATCGAGGGAGAGCCACATTAAACGTTCACAATCACTACTGTCCACACATTATGGAAACACCCCTCCCTCGATCTCTCTCCGGAAACTCCCTTTTTTCCTTTTGCTTTCCTCATCTCTTCGTCTTCTGCAAAAAAAAAAATTTTTCCATTTGTGGGATTAATAAATGTTCAGAAGTTGCTGAAGTCACAGAACAAAAGGTTCCGATTCTTGTTTCCCGTTTAGTTCTGCACACGTCATCGCCATCCTCCTCCCTCTGTCTTTGCTCCTCTCCATGGGTGTCATGTTCCACAGATTCAAAAGAAAAGGAAAAAGAAAAAGAAACTAAAAACAATTCTTTTTTTTTGGTGAGATTCAGTTATTACTCTTGAATAATCCAAGACATCTAGACCAACAAAAATGAATCATATGTACTCCCTCCATATAAAAATGATCATCACACGAGTGAGGAAACAATAAATGGAAGTGTTGTGGAAGATTGATTATG
>JANTPZ010142370.1:0-12215 GCA_025593235.1 Vachellia pachyceras
TTTTCCTCTTTCCTACTTTTTCTTTCTTTCTCTTTCCTCTTTCCTACTCACTTTTTTGCCTCGGAATCCGTAAAAGCTAATAACTTCATAAATATAAATCACTTTTCAAAACCTAGGTTTTGCCTCAAAATCTGTAAAAGCTATTTTCCAAAATCTATTTTCCAAAACTTAGGTTTTACCACGGAATCTGTAAAAACTATTTTCAAAATCACATCCAAACAAGCTCTAAATTACAGTCCAAAAGGGGGGGGTAAAAAACAATAGCAACCTTGATTTGAGAAGTTTACAATTACTTGAACAAAAGCTTGCAATTCTCAGAACTTCTAGTGCATGTTGTTAATTTTTGGATCATTCTATACAACACATCTATTTGTTGGAAGAAGCTGTAAATAGAGACAGTACTCAAGACTCTTGCATTTTTCATGATAAACTTCACAAATTCAAACTCTCTTTCCCAGCCTACATATGTACCAAGACTGAATTCCTTTAAGTTTGATGAAACACATTGAAGAACTTAAAATTTTGTTTGTTCCATCCACCTTCCCTCCCCATCATCATCATCATGAAAATCAAAACCACCATGAATCTGGAAGAATATATAAAAGTTAATTGGGAAGTAATTACAGGGGGAAGTACTATATATATTCATTCCTTAGTATAAGAGTCGACTGATTTTTTTATGAGAATGAGAAACATAAATAAATTACTTAATTATAACATATATTATGTGTATCATTTGATTATATATAAGTTTATAAGTTAGACAAATTATTTAAAGAAAAATAGTAAATATATTAGTGAATTACTTCCTTACCCTCTTCCAAAAAAAGTCAATCAACTGAGGTAGTAATACATACAAAACAATCAAGTTGAAATTAACTAATAAATTAATTATCTGCCAAATCACAAGAGTTTCAAGTTTGGGGCAGTTCCTCAGGCCTTCCAACAGCCAATCTAATTCTTGACCACGAACACAGGAAAATTCTAAGCGGGTTAGATTCTCAAATCTTGGGAAATCATCACGTCCTTGAATTAGAGCCTACATGAAGATGAAAGCTTTATTAAATAATTGGGTAATAAATTTTATATATAGAATGGAAAAAAAACAATATATAGATCAGATCATTAGTATCATTTATCCATACCGTATTTAACTACAAAAAGGTAAAGGTAAAGGGGATACCGAGGAAGGTAAAAGTAAACAAAGAGATACAAGTAAAAACACTTTTTATATCTTATTCTTATGTATTTAATTTTGCATGCTTATTTATGCCTTGTGATGTGTAAAGATGTTGAGGTGAAACCTTGTGCCATAAATTATTGCCATATAATATTGAGGTGGGACCTTGTACCGTAAATTATTGTTGTATGTTTGCAAAGATGTTGAAGTGGGATCTCAGTATGTGAATTATTGCCGTATATATAAAAATATATGCAAAGCTATTAAGGTGTGACCTCATGATGTGTACTATTGTTATATATGTCATATGAACATGTTTGTTCATAATTGTGAATTTTATATAATTATATGATAAACTATGGTTTCTACAGAGATTTTAGAATCTCACCCCTTTCAACAAAATACAACAAAGGGGGGTAGTTCAAAAGGCAATGAAGTGGTCACAAGGGAAGTATAGAATGAAGATGGAAGAATCCTTTTACATATATTATGGTTAAATTAGAAGTTTAAGGTTTTATTTTAATATAAACTTACATGGCTTAGATGGGTATAAATATATATATATATATATATGATTTGTATGAACCATTTATACAATAATAAGAGTCAGAAGGTAGATGTGAGGGGAACATTTCCCCATACAATGCAGGTAAATGATATTATCAACAGATAACAAGTAGAAGTAAATGAGTTATCGAAAGTTTAGAGAACAGTTTTTGAAAGAAAAACTATTTTTGAACTGCAAATTAAGAGTAATGACCCAAGACTGGCACTTTGCATTTAATTGGAAAAATAATTTTATATAAAAGTTATTTTAAAAAGTTCAAATTTTTCAGAAAAACCCAATGTAAAGAAATTAGGAAAAAGACTATTTAAAACCCAATCTAAAGAAATTAAGAAAAGACTATTTTATAAAAGTAGGATTCACACACTTAGAATTGCTTCATCTAATAATTAAAAGGTTTAGATTGGACCGAGTTAAATAGAAGGGGTTTCACGTAGTGATTCTTAACTCGGAGGAAGTATAGGGATGAAAAAAGCTTTTAGTCGCTAGGGATAATGACAATTTAATGTTGATTTATGTGTTTGTTTCTTTCAATGAGCATATTTCCAGATCCACAATGCCACATCAGACAAATAACTTCTGCTGTGATGAGCCCACAAACGCCCCACATTATCAAGTTATTCAAATGGCATCTGCTACATCTGTTTGAACTCAGTCATGGACCTCTGTTTGATAAAGCATTAAGCAATGTTCAGAAGCTTCTCTGCTGAAAAGTCTATCAACATTATGTAATGTAGTTTCCATAGCCAAAATACTCGAGGAAGCAATGTAAGATAGAAATGAGTCATTTTTCAACAAATTATGAGAACATTATTATTCCCATAGCAAAAATCACTTAAAGGTCGTTTTTTTCAAGCATGTTTATAAAGTCCAGAAAAGATATCATCCGGCACTTGTGGAATCTTTGTTTGTTGACTTTATAGCATTCATTACATTGGCATTTCATATTATAAGGGAACAGAACAATGATGCAAAATGAAAAACAGAAAACCCCAACTAAGTATCTAGGAAAAAAAAGGCTTAACCAGTCAAATTCAGGGCAGCATGCATAAAGCAGACCCAGTGAGACAAAATACATATCAAGATCATTGAAAAGAAAACAAGAGAGAAAGAAGAGAAAAGTTCTACTTGATCTAGAAAAGAATAATAGAGTAGGAGTCCAAGTTTAGCCAACACTAAATGGGCCGGCAGATAAAAAGAAATAGAAAAAGACGATGCCAGATTAGGAAGACGAACAGCGAAAAAGAGAGCGAGCGGAGAGAAAGATACCTGGAAGTGTCTAATTGGTACGAAGGAGACGGAGGGATGCGAATAAGGAACCTGAGTTGCGACCTGCCTTCGACTCTTTTAACCCCAACTCGACGAAGACGAGAGGTGGGTGAAGTGTCTGGGTGAAGAATGGAGGATTGCTTAGAGCCTTTGACATTTTATGTAATCTTCTAGTAAGAGAGAGAGAGAGAAACAAGAAGGATCAAAGTGTAAAAATGTTAAATGTAGAGGGTAAAATGTTCATTTACCTCTGCCACACATGTGGAAGCTACTTAGGGCTTGTTTGGGAATCAGGTTTGAAACCTAGGTTTCACAGATTCCGAGGTAAAATCTAGATTTTGAAAAGTGATTTATGTTTGGGAAGTTATAGCTTTTACGGATTCCGAGGCAAAAAAGTGGGTAGGAAAGAGAAAAGTAAGAAAGAGAAAGAAAGAAAAAGTAGGAAAGAGAAAAAAGGAAAAAGTAGGAAAGAGAAAACCTAGGTTTGAAACCTAGGTTTTGAAACCTAGGTTCCAAACAAGCCCTTAATCCCTCTTATCCATCAGTTTTATCGTCATTCTCCATGTTCCAGAGCAGAGCGAACGCCACCGAGAGAGAAGGAGAGAGCGTCGGAGCTGGTGGTACATTTCTCACCGGAAGAACGCGTTTTCGCCGGTGCAAGCACGGT
This sequence comes from Vachellia pachyceras, assembly GCA_025593235.1. Lineage (NCBI taxonomy): Eukaryota > Viridiplantae > Streptophyta > Magnoliopsida > Fabales > Fabaceae > Vachellia > Vachellia pachyceras. The sequence continues at coordinate 3,682 of JANTPZ010142370.1, forward strand.
TTGGGTTCAGGTGATTCTCTTGAACACTCCTTTGCCTTCAAATTTTTTTTTCTCTACCATTTTGATATTTCAAAGGTTGAAATAGGGTTGGAAAAAGTAAGGTCTTTACTCATTAAACTAAGTTATAAGCAAAATTATAGGTTGTCCATATTATATGGAGCATTATATGCAAATTTTCTGTGGAGTTGTTCACGACTGTTCATTTACTGTTCATGTGAGCCGTAACTTCACTATGTTTCAAATTCTTGTTGAATTATGTGGCCTTTGTGATTCTAAAGTGTTGTGTTAGTGTTTGGAGTATTGTTTAGTAGAAAAGAGAGGAATTGTATATGTTTTGGGATTGTTGGTAGCAAAACAAGAACTTAAGGTTGTCTATACATTTGCCACTGGTTCTCTAAGATTTTGGTGAAGAGGAGTGCAATCAGCCATGTATGTTGGCTCTTTAATGGATGTAAAATGAAAATGTATCAAGTAATTGTATGTGCGTGCGGGTTTGAGTTTATATGTGTATGTATATATGTTTTCATATTGAAAATGGGGATGTGAGTCATTTTGAAGACTTTAAGAGGTGTATGGGTCATTAAAGAAAACTTTTGATAATTGGCATATGATTTTAGTATTTATTTGAAGCTGGAAAAATTTTCCAGGTTTAGTAATAATGTTGTGAATGGGAATTTCCAAGGCAAACAACCTCCTTTGCCCATGAAATTTGAATTTGGTGAGCATTTAGTACACATGTCAAGCTTTAAAACAAGTCTTAGAACACATTATTTGGATGAGTGGATTATAAATTATGAATTTTTAAGGATTCATATAGAAAACTGGAAAGAATATGTTTTTGCAAAGGAGCAGAGTGCATTTTCGCTGGTTTGATGCAGCAATGTTTAAGAACTTATCACTGAAATTATGTTTCCTTTATAAGGGATGAAAAGAGCTTTAAACAAAGCTTGGAATCACTACATTTAAAATTTTGTAGATTAAATTATGAATTTTTCAAGTTTGGTTTAGAAAATTGGGAAAACAGTTTTTTTTTCTTATGAAGCAGCTGACTTTGAGTAGGCTTTAAACTGGTCACATAGTCTTTGTTGACCATAAAATTTGGCAAGTAAATAGTACTCATGATAAGCTTTAAATGGAGTTCTAGAATGCAATTTTTAGTTAAGTAAATCATAAATTATGGATTATCAAAATATGGGTTTGAAATGTGGAAATATGGAAAAATGTGAACATAATCAGAACTTTGGAATATAAATTTTGGGATATGGGTTGATAATAAGTTTTAAATTGTAATTTTCTTTGGAAGAGGACGTAGAGAGCTTTAAATGAACATTTGAATCACTACATTCAGAGTTTTATGGAACAAGTTATGATTTTTTCGAAACTGGTTATAAATTTAGAAGTATTATTGGTGTTGATCAAATATTGTATATATTATTGTTAGGAAAAGTAGAAGAAGACGAATTAGAATTAAGCTGAAGGAAAGAAAGGGGTTATATGTTGAGAGCATGCTGGGTGAGTGAATGACATCTCATTATAATTTTTATAAAGTGTGTTTTACTGTATTTCACATTTTTATTCAATTATTGCATTTTAAGCATAGTTTCATTGGTGAAGATTTATAGGAATTATTTAATCGTCTTATTGATTATTGTAAAGGTTAAAGTGTTATAGTATGAGTTCACAATGTGTTATCGCTGTGATTTCATGCATGGAGATAGTGAAAAGAAATTAAATTCAAATGATATACACTCCATGCATGTTTGAAAACTGATTTTGAGATATTTCTTGCAAATGTTCATGCTGGGATCTTTGTTATAAAGTATTCCAAAATAGTTCCATCATTAAGAATGATTCGGAAATTCATCCCATGCATGCTTGAGAATGTTTTTAAGAGGACAAAATACAAGATACTGTTACTAACAGCAGTACTATTAGTTATTGGTGCACCATGGTTAATCTCGAGCTCACTTGATATTCGTGGGCATTGACTCATGTCTGTTATTCGTGGGGTTATACCTGAGCCTATTATTCGTGGCCTTGAGCCACACCTGTTGGTTACTTTCCCTCGTGAACTGCGTGTTCACACTGGTTTTCGTGGTCTTGAGCTATTCTGGTTATTTACTCTCGTGGACTGTGTGTCCACGCCTGATATTCCGTTCTGTTAAAGTCTTATGAAAATTGAGTTTTAAATAGTATTTTTCAATCGATTTTGGTAAAACGAATGGTTTTGATATGTGATTGAGATTTTAAGAAATGATTTATTATTCAATTTCAAATGATTTGTTATGCAGTTTAAAATGTGACGTGATTATACTCTGCAGAAAATGAGACTTGTTACGATATTTATCGTAGTTGAATCATTTAAATTACTTTCTTAAATTCAGTCAATTATATTTATGGGATGTTATTCACCGAAAATTTATTGTCTTCAGATAGCCCAGCTGACCTTATGTCTCTGGTTGAGCAATGAAAAGCCTTATTATTGTTATAAAAAATGTTGGCTTATTTTGTAACTGCCTTTTGGCGTATATAAAAACGTGTATATGCACTAATTATAAATATTAGACGCTCTACGTAGTCTATAAATAAGGTCCATGTGCTTTCATTATATGTTGACAACACATAATATGTTTTATGACACATGAGAAAAGAAATGGTACATTGTGTTATTTGGTATTTTGACGAATTGCATAGTTTACAAATCAAATGTTTACAGAGTGTGAGATCTCTCATACTATGTGCCGGCCACCTCTAAATTTTGGAGCGTCACATTTTAGGATTATATAATTTTAAAATATTAATGAAGTGTCTTGTCCTCTATTAATATTTAAACAAATGAATTAATAAAATACCGATGGAAAAGGACAAATAAATAGCAGGAGAATCCTAAGGCATATTGCATCCCAACCAATCCGCATATTATCTTATAAATTCTAAAGCCTTGTCAATGTCTCATGAGAACTTTGTTAATAATAAGTGGAAGATAATTGTTAATTAGTTAACCGACTTATCAAATATTATATCTCTTAGTTGATATGTAACTGTGATTATACTGTAAATAACATTTGTATTTAGTAAGGAACAAAAAAGTCAACCTCAAAAAAGCCACTACCATTTTAATTAACAGCAAACTTACCATTTTTTTTTGGCGGTTTTGTGTGATTTCCAACGACGTTTGGCAACAAACACCATTGAAATGATTGGGAAATTCAAGAGTACAGTCAGGGCTTTATTCAATTGATAAGGAATTGTACCAATTTAATAAGAGATTTTAAATTTAACATTTGAAAATGCTGCAATGTTAAATATTTAGTGTTAGAGCTTTACTATCCTTCTAATCCTATTCAGCTAAATCTAAATTAATTTGGATCCCAATAAATCCTCTAAATTAAAATGAGGTAGGCTTAAGATATTCATTCTTCACCCAAAAAATATAAAAGGCCGCATTTATACTTATATGCGGATGCGAAACAATGTGTTTTCCTAGCAGCTTGAATTGGCCACGAGTGATTTTGTATTTTTGACAAGAGAATTAGGGAAGATCATAATTCTTAATTTTATTAATATATCCTAGTTTATAAAAGAATATAAACTATAATAATAAACACTAATGACTAAGAAAATACTTTTTATCCTTAATATAATATCCAATTGATTAATTTAGAAAGATTAGGGGAGCTAAATAAATTAATTTAAAGTATTTACATTTATTGCATTTCTTCAAATTATTTTACCTAATTTATAAACTGATATATAAGTTGATAATAAATATAAGTATATCATAGAGATCATGTTATATATGTTATATTTAAATAATTTATTTGATCTTCCTAAAGTAGTCGACTGGATTTTAAGCACCAACGGAGGCTCTATAATAAACAACAAAAAAACATACTATTTTTAGTTCTTGGGCACCTCTTTTATCAGTATTCATAAAAAAAAATGCTTATTCAAACCAAACAGAAGCATTCCGGTAAACTTTTTTAATTAAACAAAAAGCAGAAGCATAATTAATATAATCATTCCACCAAGAGTAATTTTGTTACGGATGTAGTAGAAAAATCATTGCTGAACATAAACAGAGGGGAAAGTAAATCAACCCAAAAAGATTAGAATTAACAATGACATGATATAATTTATGAGTAGAGGCCAATAAAGATTTAAGGAATTTAATGGCAGGCGATCCGGAATCTCTTTAAAAGTTATTTAAATTTGGAGGCATATATGCTACCAGAGCCAACTTAAAATAAACTTTTCCTTTTAAAAAAAAGAATTAACTAATAACAACCATCAAGATGAATAACGCGGAAAAAAAATAAATTCTTCTTTTAATTTTGTTTATGGACAAATCACTGAAATAATACAAGAAACTAATAAGGATATTGTAACAAAAGACGGCATCTCTCTGTGGCTTTGGGAAAAATTGATAATCTTGTGTAATTAGACGTGCCAATGGAAAAGGTCTTCAAGTCATTTCCATTCTTCATAATAATTTTTGCAAATTCAAACTCACTTTCAGAGCTAAGAAAGCTACGAACATAAGCTTCCTTCAGGTGTGGTGATATTGACAGTAATACAGATTCAGGAACATCAACTAATCTTATTGTTGAACCTTCAACCTTAACCTTATCAATCACAAGAATTTGAAGCTTTGGACAGTTCTGGACCCATTTTAGTATGATGCTCATAGGATGAAGCATTAAAATTTCCAAATGGGTCAGATTGCAAAAAGTTGGAATCTCATATCCAGCACTGGTTAACTGGGAATGATATGCAGCAAGAACATTATTATTATTATCTGATGGGGTCAAATGTTGAAGCATTATCTCATCAATGATGCGGTCATATTCATTTGTGGAAATCCTGTTAAGTACTAATTTTTCAAGCTGCAGACTACATCTGGATAAGATCTTGGAGATACATTTAAAAGATCGGAAATAAACGACTTCCAAATGCAAGATTTTAAGGGAAGGCAAATCAACAGAAGAAATAATATCACCCACTCTTCCACCATTCAACTTCAAAACCCTAATGGTATTGCAAACAAAAATGCTAGAAGGCAGGTTCACAAAATACCAACTTGGGAAACATAGCTCCAGATTTTGAACTCCCTGATTCAACATTGCGTTAACCCAAGGCTCAATGTTGAAAATATGAGTTAGTTAGAGTGATTAGTGTTAATCACTTAGTTAGTTAATAACCCAAAAGTCTATATAAGGGTCATAGTGTAATGGTTTTGTGTGTGATTGTATAATCATCACCACAAGGTGAGAGGATGAAGAATCCCCACCAAGAAGGGGAGGATAACTTGGGTCTCCCACTTCAAGAGTCCCCAAAATGGGGTTAGTTTATCTCCCTCAAGAAGAGGGTAGATTTGTGTTGTACCCATGTGGGTTTCTAGTAATACATTCAATTTCTTCTTCCACTTCTCAATCTATTCTTGTTTTCAATACTTTCAACATGGTATCAAGAGCCAGACTATTTTTTCTTGGGTGAGAAATGCTGAAACTCAATGTGTTCTTGATTTTCCACCGCGTATGGCCCAATCTTGAAGTCCATTGGAGTGCACATTGGCCACATACGCCATTCCAATCTCCTGCAAGACTCTAGTTAAACCAAGAAATTGGATTCGAGACTTTTCCTAGCTTTTCCTCTAGTCCAAACTAAAATTATTGATTTCTTTTGCATTCAACGATTGCTGCAAGCTACTCAAACATCCGGTAAAGATACACGAAAGAAACGGAAGCGCGCTACAAGTCTACTGGTGTTGAAAAAGAAACGAAAGCTGCTGCCATTCTGCCCAAGTGAGGATCCTTCAAGGAGATTAGAACAGATGGCATCTCTGACAATGGCGATCAACAAAATCAACACTGTGCACTCCGGTGCGGCGGCAATTACCATACCAACAAGAACCTTTTTCTCTGTGCATTCAACGCTTTCAGTGGGACCAGAAAAGTAGTGGTTTGGAGTTGTTCTTGTTTGATATTTCAAGTAAAATGATTCAAGAATTTCATGTCCTTAAAAGTTACAGATTCTGATATGGGTTTCAAGATGGGTTCTTGCAATGGTTTGATATGCGTTTCTCATTATTCTCATGACCCATATTCTTGCTTTTTTTCTTTGGAATCCAGCAATGATGCAGATCAGACAAATTATTGAGAATTCTAGTTTGATCATCTTCTTCCAGTAACTAGAATTTTTCCTATTGAACACTGGTGGCTTGTTGATGGATCTTCCCTCTGGTAGAAAGCTAACACCCATTCCAAAAATCTCAGGAAGTTGCAAGATCGAAGAGGGTAGCTGAGGACTAAACCAAAAGGCTGCTTCTAATCCAGAACTGTTGGAATGGCCAAAGAAAGACAAGCGCCGCTTCCTTCATGCTGTCTACTGTGTTGGTGATCTTGATCGCACCATCAAGTTTTATACTGAATGTTTTGGGATGACACTTCTGAGGAAAAGAGATGTTCCAGAGGAAAAATATTCAAATGCTTTTCTTGGATTTGGCCCTGAAGAAAACCATTTTGTTGTGGAATTAATATATGACTATGATGTCGAAATTCCAAGAACCAGAGCAAGAAGCCCAGGACCTAATTGGAGATTAACAACAATGCTCAAGGAGGCTGGGGACGTTGTCACTCCGATACTCTCTTAAAGATCCGAGTTTTATTTCCAATTTCAGATTGTTCCGAATGGGAATCTCCTCATTTTCGCTGCGCATGCCCTGGATGCTGGGGTATATATTGATCTTTCAGTCCTCATCAAGAATGATTGCAATCAGGAAGGATACCGGGTTTCAAGTCACGCGTCAATGCAAAACTACTGATCAAGGATGATACTTTCTTTCTGATGACAACGGTTATGTGTGTAATGCTTTATCCGTTGATTCACAGTCCCGCTGCTGCCCTGAAATTGGGAAGAAATTCTCTTGTCATGGATGCAATCTTCTCTCACAATGTTGCAACTCTTGTGAATATTGTGTTTCATGCTGCTTGAATCCTGTGCATACAGATAAGGAAGATGCATTGAAGGTGAAGATTGCGAAGCCATCCTCTGCAAGGACTTATGCAAGTGTGTTTGACTGTTGTGCTGGGAGATGCCGTTATAAGTGTGGTTCTAAGAGTCTATGGCTCCGTTTGTTTTGCCCGTTGGCACAACGGGTGCGCTTACCAAGACACTTTTCCTCTCACATAAATTGCCTCGGAATCTGTGTCCGTTTTTCCAACGGGCTATCCAAACGGAGCCTATTTCAGTGACTTCCATCACTGTTTTCCTTTGCCATCAACAGAAGATCCCAAAAAAGGACGAGCTGAGTCAGCAAGTCAAAGCAAGGGACTCTCTTCTCAAGGACAAGTAAGATTTTGAAGATAACACTGTAAAATATAATGATTCCAGAAGATTATGAAGAAATGTTTGTATTGTTGTGTGAATCAAAATTGTATAGTTTAACTCACTTCACTCCCTTGTAATTTTTATATTGGCAAGTTAAACACCTAGAGTTAAAGGATGTTAACTTGAGCGGGTGTGTTGAAAATATGAGTTAGTTAGAGTGAATAGTATTAATCACTTAGTTAGTTAATGACCCAAAAGTCTATATAAGGGTGATAGTGTAATGGTTTTGTGTGTGATTGTATAATCATCACCATAAGGTGAGAGGATGAAGAATCCCCATCAAGAAAGGGAGGATAACTTGGGTCTTCCACTTCAAGAGTCCCCAAAATGGGGTTAGTTCATCTCCCTCAAGAAGAGGGTAGATTTGTGTTGTACCCATGTGGGTTTTTAGTAATACATTCAATTTCTTCTTTCAATTCTCAATCTATTCTTATTTTCAATACTTTTAACACCTACCCATTCTCTTTTTCTGGACCAACGTCATCACACATGTTCTTCCCATTTCTTTTTTTTTTTGGGTTATTATAATATTCTTCACTCTTATATGGATTGAATAAGCTTACGTATTTGCACCACATGAAACTATGATGGTTTATTTTTATTAGCATTTTATTAATATTGTTTTATACATTTTATTTGGTTTTTATACAATTAATTTGTACAAGAAAATTCAGATGAATTATATATCAAGAACTCACTGTAAACCAGCATTTGAATTTATACTCTTTTCAATATAAAATGCAAGTTATTTGATCTGAAATGATTTATTTGACCTGAAAAAAATACTTGTTATTGAAGATCAAACATAAGAATGTCATTTCTTATTACTCTTTCTTTTTTTCGAGTAAAGTATCTAAATAAAAAGAAAAAAATAGAATGGAACCAAGGCTAAGGATTTTTGCACAATGGATTTTTATGTTATGGATTAAGTAGTTTTGTGGAGATGTATATGTCAAAACACCTTTAGCAAAACAAAATCCAAACATCAAATGGGGTCCTTTTTTCTTAATTCCATTAGATCCCCTTACGAAACAAGTTAACACTATAAATTTTATGATTCTCTTACGATCCTATTTTTGATTCCCTTGTTGGACAAAAGTTTCATTTATATACAATAATCGCATTGAAGCGGATATGATTTAGTG